>APFE031379318.1:70079-99198 GCA_000404065.3 Pinus taeda | reverse complement strand
TGAAGATCCAGAGGAGGAGGAGCGTCTCTTCCACTCCCAGATGTGGGTAAAGGGATCCCCGCTACAGTTCATTGTCAACAGCGGGAGCCAAAAGAACCTCATTTCAATAGAGGTCGTGAGGCGGCTGGGCTTACCGACCACAACACATCCACAACCCTACACCATCGGGTGGCTTCACCAAGGACGGGATCTTCACGTGAGCCAGCAGTGTCGATTTCCATATAACATCAAGCCCTTCATGGATGAGGTATTGTGTGACATTGCTCCCCTTGAAGTTTTTGATGTATTATTAGGACAACCATACTTGTGGAAGCGACATGCTATGTATGAATCAAGGCCTCGTGTTGTTATTATTACTTTGGGAAACAAGTTGTACAGGATACCAGAGGTAGCACCGCCTACCGCCATATTTTTGGTTACTGCAAAACAATGTAGTAAGCTCATTTCCAAAACCGGGAAATTTGTTTTCCTGATGATATTCCCTCAAGGAAAGAATAAGACAGTGGCCACGACCTCCAGACAGGGCCCCTCCGCATGACAACTATAGATGAAAAAGGTCGTGGAGGAGTATGAGGACATCTTCACCTCCCCTGCAGGGGTTCCTCTGCACTATCAGGTCAAGCACTCCATCGATCTGACCCAGGTACGCTGCTGCCTAATGGACCAATCTATTGGAGCTCCATTCTGGAGAACGATGAAATCAAGAGGCATATTCAAGAGCTTCTATAGAAAGGTTACATATGTTCGAGTTCATCGCCCTGTGGGAGCCCGATCGTGTTGGCACAAAAGAAGGATGGGACTTGGAGACTCTGTATTGACTATCAGGCGCTGAATAAGATCATTGTCCGTAATAGGTACTCGATCCCACGGATCGATGACCTCCTGGACCAACGGGTAAAATATTTCAACAAGATTGATTTGAAGTCAGGATATCACCAGGTACCAATCGAACCCTCCAATGTGTGAAAGACTGCCTTAAAGCCAAGGAGGGCCTTTTCGAATGGTTGGTTATGCCTTTCGGATTGACGAATGCTCCTACAACCTTTATGAGGCTAATGGATGACATCTTGCGACCATTCACCAACTCATTTGTAGTGGTATACTTGGATGACATCCTGATCTTCAGCCAGAGGTGGGAAGAGCACCTCCAACACATCCGACAGGTTCTCCAAACATTGCGGCAACACAAGTTATGTGCCAATTTGGAGAAATGCACTTTTGGCATGACCCAAGTTCAGTATCTGGGAAACATTATTGATGAATAGGGGGTGCATGTGGATCCAGCCAAGATCCAAGTCATTCAGGATTGGCCCTCTCCAACCACTCTAACGGAGCTCCGCAGCTTTCTAGGTCTTGTCAACTTCTACTACAGGTTCGTGTTGGGATTTTCTCATATCACTTGGCCCTTGAGTCAAGTCACCAAGGGAGGAGCGAAAGAAAAATTCTTTTGGTCTGAATCTCAACAGAAGGCATTCACAGAGTTGAAAGACAGCCTCTACTCGGCAACAATGCTCGCATTGCCAGACTTGCAACAACCATTTAAGGTCGAGACAGATGCCTCTACCTATGCTATTAGGGGAGTCCTGACTCAACATAGGTATCCAATGGCATATCACAGTGAGACACTTTCAGACACAGTTCGGAAGTATCCCACTTATGACAAAGAGATGTATTCCAATGTGCAGGCATGTCAAAAATGGAAACATTACATTTTGGGGAAGGAAACGATCATCCACACTGACCACTGACCCCTCCAGTTCATATAGACCCAAGGGAAATTACTGAATGATCGCCATCAGAAGTGGTCCACATACCTGCAACAGTTCCATTTGAATATCAAGTATAAGAAGGGCAGCACCAATAATTTTGCAGATTGCCTCAGTCGACCACCAATCATGTCATTAACCACCGTGCTCAACTCTTGTGGGCACGAGACTTCTGATTGGCCACTTCTCTACAAAAGTGACCCAGACTTTGGCCACACATACTAGATACTCTTGGAGGGTCGGCATGTTCAATATTTTCACCTCTAGGATGCCCTGTTATGCCATCTGGGTCACCATTGTGTTCCTTCAAGCGAGCGTGCCAAGATGATTTGGGAAGCACACTACAATCAGGCTGTTGGGCATTTCTGGGTCGAGAAAATGGTGACAGTACTACAAAAGTATTTCTACTGGCCGAATCTTCGAAAGGATGTTGGGAAGTACATCAGATCATGCACCGCATGTGCCATGGCCAAACTGACAATCAAGAATTAAGGCCTTTATACCCCGCTACCTACCCCTAGTCGACGTTGGGAATCCATCTCCATGGATTACATGTTAGGCCTTCCTTCCACTAAGCATGGAAATGACTGTGTTTTTGTGGTCGTGGACAGGTTCTCGAAGATGGCCATAATGGCAGCCTGCAAGAAGAATATCACAGCAGAAGCCACTGCTAAACTCTTCTTTGAACGAGTGTGGCTGCACTTTGGGATCCCACAGTCTATCATCTCAGATCGGGATAGCAAGTTCCTCAGTACATTTTGGTCTAGTCTCTGGTCGATGCTAGACACCAAACTCACTAAGTCCACAACCTTCCATCCTCAAATTGATGGCCAGATAGAGGTTGTCAACAGGATGATTGTACACACTCTGTGCATGTACAACTCAAAGCCTCCATGCACATGGGATGAGAGCCTCCCCTATGTTCAACACAGCTACGGTCGGGCTCTCCACGACTCGACTAGCCACAACCCTTTTCAGGTGGGCTTGGGATTCCAACCACTATGTCCCATTGGTGTGTCCATGCCATTTGCAGCTACTCACATAGATTCGACTCATGTCCAGTCCGAAATAGATAAGGAAAACAACTTCATTGAACACATCCAACATATTCACCAACAAGTCCATGACATTCTGAAGAAATCAAACCAAGTACAAGCAACGACGTGATCAACATCGGGTGCCACACAAGTTTCAGGTGGGCGACAAAGTCTTGTTGCATTTGCAAAAGGAAAGCCTTACCGAATCCTATCAGAAACTCAGACCACTCCGATATGGTCCTTACACCATTACCAAGGCTGTGGGAGACAATGCATTTGAGCTCAACATTCCCCCATTCCTTGGCCTGCACCCAATGTTCAATGTGGACCGCCTTCGACCATACTTTCCACCATTGCTAGACACATCCGACATTGTAGAACAACTCACACCCACAGAGTTAAATCTAGATTGCATGAAACAAGCTGCAACTGATCGAATCATGGACACACAAATCAAGCATACTCGCCAATAGAACATCCAACTGTATCGAGTTGTCAAAGCAGGTCAACTCCTTCAAAAGGGCAAGTGGTTCACTAGGGACCAAGTTCAGCAGAAGTTTCCTCATCTCATGGAGGAACTCAACGCAATGGGGACCATTGCTTCCTAAGGGGGGAGGAATGATCCAGGTGGATATTGGTGGCCACTTGCCAATTCCACTTGGACCCCCACCATTGTTTCTTTCAGCTTTTCAGTTTACTTAATTATAGCACAATTTACTATTTTTAGTAGTTTTTTGGGTCCTAAACTTTCGGAGCCGTTTTGAGGCCCTAAACGATGTTTTTTGGGAAAACTGTGAGCAACATGGGTCCATGGACCGATGTTTCTCTTCCCAAAGTTGTACTTCTTGGATAGATCTCTCTAACGAGATATTGTATGTGTCAAACAGAGATTGTATGCCAAAGTTACGACCCCGGGAAGTTGATGTACCAATTTACCCAAACGGGGCCCACAATTTGGCATTTCATCTTCTAGGGTTAGGTTTTTGGATGTTTAAGGTTTTCCATTGTTTCTCAACAAAAAATAGGCCTTTGAGCCTCATTGTAACATATTTTAGAGGCATGTAGCCACCACATCTCTTCTCAGAGATAAGCTACCATCGCCCTAGATATTTATTTCCATTTTTTGTTTGTAAGCATATTTCAGTATTTTACATTAATGAAATGAAGTATTATTTCTGCTACATCTTTGTGTTTATGGTTATCTCTGTAATTTGTTGCGTTATTGTTTAAATCTGGATCAGAAAGGATGCAAGGTGAAGTTAAAAAGCTAAAGCCTATCAGGTATGGACCCTTCAAGATACTTGAGAAGATTGGTGAGAATGCTTTTCGCCTTGATCTACCAGCTTACATGCACATCTACTCAGTCGTAAATGCAGATTGCTTGAGATTGTTTGAACCTTCAATAATTGAAGATCCCAAAGAGAAGAGTCAATTGCCTTTTATTGATAACCTGTTACCTGAATATCTTAATGAATTGCAGGAAGACACAGTTCTGGACAGGAAGGTGAGGACGATGCGCAGGGGAGATGTTGAGTACCTTAGAGTTGGGCTTAAGGGTTCAAAGCTGAGCAGTGCAAAGTAGATAGAGATTGGACAAGTGAGACAATTGCATCCTCACTTAGTTGATGCTTGAAAACCAACTTTTGGTGGTCCAAAATCTTTTTCAGTGGGAAGGCTGTGATCCGAATGGGATCCATGAAAATTATCAAAGTGCTATGACTGTATCAAATCAGGACAGACTTCAAAAACTTGTGAACAAAGAGTTATCAGGAAGACCTTTGGACAGTGGCAGTTTGTAGCCAGCAAGGAATGACGAGGACCTCGGTCAAAGCACGCTGACCGAGGTCCATGGAGACCGCGCAAGATGCAAACTAGCAGTTAGGAAGCGCTAATCGCGCATCACTGGGCAAAACCCCTCGAGAAGAAAAAGCCCTGAGCACTCGGTCACATGGGAAGCCAGGAAACAATAGGGAAAATGCTAAAGCAAAATGCGGGCCTCGCTCTCCAAAACCGGTGGAATATCGGAGGCATGTCGGGTGGTAAGTAGATTTGGTAGGAGAACGAGCGATTCCATACATTTCACGACGCATATCCAATGAATGAGAGAGAAAACCGCCTCCCATCACATGCTAACGGTCGAGCAAGTCAACCACGCTATAAGAGCGAACACTGTAGGATCTGGGGGCTCCAGATCTAATGGTGGAGATTATGCCCGATGAATGACTGGATCTAGAGGGAGAACTAAGTTGCGGTGTATAAAAGTCTGAAGTCCGATTTGACCATTGAGTTGGCGGATGAATCATTACACAAATATAACCGAAATATTGAACCGTTTGAGGAAGAGATGGCACAGTTCGTGAGAGGACAAGTGGCCACTTCCCTGCGAGACATTACACAGTGACGATGGCGTAGAGGTAGGGAACTCCAAGCGAACAGCAGCAGGATATCCAAAGGGGCGAAAGAGAAAGCGAACAATCATGATAAAAATTGGCTTTAAGCCATGAACAAATAGAGACAGAGATAGGGAGAGCACGAAGCGAGAGCAAAGCGAGCACTGTAAGAAAGAAGGAGATAGTGAGACAGAGAGACAAAACAAAGAATAAGCAAGAAGCAGGAAACAGAGAGCCGAGCTAACCTGTAGAGTAAGGTAGCATCGTGAAGACAAAGGGCTTGAGAGGTTCGAGCAATCCCTGAGAGGATATTTGTCGAGAACTGAGTACCAAATTGGACTCATCCCATTCAAGACCAGTTGAGGTCGAGACTTAGTAAGGAAGAGTCTGTGCACTCTAGTGGCTTGGGGAATCCAAGAACCACCCTACTAAGCATCATCTGTTTCAGGACACTCAAATTGAGCTCCTCATTGTAAAAAATCTGCTTTAAAGACACAATAAGAAAATGCCACCACTAAAAGCTATACCAGAGACATAGCCCAGGAGGATTGGGTGAAATCCTTGTTAATTTGTTGTGTTCTTGTATTTGCTTACTGTGTTTCTCTTAACGTTTTCCATTTTCCAGTGTCTGTGTATTTTTCAATTTGATCGATCCGTTGCCTAAGATAACATAAACACACACCCACACATGAGTCTATAATACCTTCATTCATTAATTAATTAACTGAGATCACTCACGAGTGATTTTCAGATCATTGGGCATGTGATATTGATAAACCATGGTATTGTGACAAAGCTTATTCATAAGTTAATAACAAAATCAAAATATAACAAATTGAATTTTATTATTTTTATTACTTTAACATTTTATTATTAATTGAGCCAACATTTAAATGTTTACACTCATCCCGTTTATATTACTTTTAACTTTTTATTTATTACATTTAACTTTTTATTTATTATTTATAACTTTTTATTTAATTGAGGGGACATTTAAAATTGTTTACATAATTACATTACACCTACACATATAGCCTATATTGGGCTACAGAGCACCTTTTGGCATAATTGAAGTCTTCATTTTTCAGTAAAGGAAAACTGCCTCCAATTATTGCTTCCTACGACCCTAGTATGACTAGGGTTCGAAACCAAATTACCAAATTCCTCAAGGGCTCTGAGTTCAACATAGCATGGCGATCTCTTGCAACAAAATTCTCGAAGTTTTGTAGTTCACTTCAGACATCCACAAGGATAGTCTCTTGAAAGGTTTCCATTGCCTCTCGGGCTTACAAGTGGCCTTAGTTATGCCCCTGAGAGCCACAACGATCCCCCCACCTCTGCAACTGCGCATCCTTTGATGTTGCATTTCAGTAGCCCTATGTACCTAACCCGACTCTCAACAAGACACAAAAACTAGGTGGAAGGGTTCTGTTGTAGAAGCCTTTGCAATTGTTTGAAAATTATGGGCACAAATACATACACAGTCTTCCATCTCCATGTGGGACAAAGATTCTTTTGTAGAAGCCTTTGCAATTGTTTGAAAATTATAGGCACAAATACATACACAATCTTCCATCTTCATGTGAGACAAAGATCAATAACTCACTAACCACAATTTTTGACAACCAAGTGGTACCCCACATTACCAACAAATACCACAGGTTGACAAAAAATTACAAAGACAATGGTAAATCCCTAGGAATTAAAATCCCTTCCACAAATAAATCTTGAGATTGATGAGGAGGATTGACTGACTTTATAGGATTCCCAAAAGAGATTATAACCTTAACCAAAAGGGTCCCCTTCCTTCCCGACTCAACCAACAAAAGACAAAGACCTTCCCCAATTATAGTGAAAACATCTAAAAAAGACCAGCCACCTCTATAATACCGGAGAGCTCAAGTGATAAGCCAATTAAATGTATCTTCACTGGGAATATCCATCCATATTGGAGACAAGATATTAAACCATAAACCAATTACAAAGAGAAGAGAACTGGGCGGGATAAGAGTTATCTAGTTGGATAAACGCCAACTTTTTCATGTAGAGGTTGTCTACTTGCCTCTTGAAAACTGACTTGTAGAAGAGACCCAACTCCAACGCTATTACGTGTGTTCTTTGCCCATATTTTTCCTAGCCTCTAGAAGCTATCACTCATGAGAAGACTGAACCAATTGGTGTGGAAGTACCTTATCCAAAAACAGTTAATAATTACCTTTGGCTCTCACTTGTCACTAATTGCAAGGGATACCCTTTCCCTCATGTTAAGACAAAACCCAACACTATGCAACTGAGCCCATAAAACTTTCTTTTTGTTCACATGATGCCAATTATGGCGTCACATATAGAGGTATGCACGAGGGTGGCCACACCACCCCCTAAATTTAATGAGTGGCATTTTCACATACTTGGGGTGATGGCATGAAGGCCCATACTCCCACTTGCTTCGAATTGCTTCCCCATTGGAGGACCATGTGGACAACTTTTAGCAAAAAAACACATATTTTCATGATCTAAAATTTAAAATTATTAATACTTATTATTGCACTTAGAGACACTTTATAATATACTATGGGGAGATATTGTATTGTCTATAAATTAGTATTTCTAGGCAACATGAGAGAGATGTTGTGGTGTCAAAAAGCAACAATAATAAAACATAATGTTGCTTCAATTCCATTTGATTGTAATTTTATTTTTATTAATAAATTATAAACTATTTTTTGGTGGAAAAAATCATAATATACAAATCACATTAAAATAAGTTTAAATACTAATAATTCATATTTGTATTTATGATATTTCAAAACTTTATAATTAATAAACCTATAAAATCTTAATAAATTTAATTAATAAATATACAAGTAATAATACATATATTATTAAATATAAAAATATGAAAAATATATAAAAATAATGGCTATAAATTAAGATGCATTTAACTATATAAATTAAAATAATACTCATATTCATAATCATTCTATTTTAGGATTTCATACTTAAATTTAGTTAATATGCATATAAAAATTCATTTTTATAATATTTTTTTCGGAAGTTATTGTTGACCTTGTTCTATCCTGTTTAACATTTTGACTTGGTCAAATTATACCAGCCTAAATCAATCTTAACTTTAGACTACCAAGCTTTAAGAGGGATCAAATCTCTTTTCACTCTAAAAGAGATTTAAATCTCAAGAGATTTGATCCCTCTCTATGCTTGGTAGATCGTTAAGATGGATCTAGGCTGGTATAATTTCCTCCTTTAAATATACTATATTCCACATGAATACCATAGGCTCTAATAAACCTCGAGCTCAAAAACCACCAATAAATTGTCCAAGTCAAGTTTACCTTATTATTTTAGTTTAAAGTTATTTTTGTTGGGTCGACCCTCTCTAGCCCAGTATGGTAGAGATGTTGTAATATAATGTTTAACATTTTGACTAAATCAAATTACATAAAAATAAAAATAAAATAAAATTTTAATGTAATTTAAACATTTTTAACTCGGTCAAAATAAAATATAAATAAATATAAATAACCCTATAAAAATAAAATAAAAATGGCCCATGATATTGAGAATCCATGGTATTGACCCATGATATTCATCTGGAATGTAACCGATTTAAAAGGGGAAATTAAATCATCATAGATCCATCTTAACTCTAGATCTACTAAGCCCAAGAGGGATCAAATCTCTTGATATGTAAACCTCTTTTAAAGTGAAAAGAGATTTTAGTTTAAAGTTATTTTTGTTTTAGTGTAGAATTATTTTTAATTTTTTCTTTATTTTATTTTTGACAGAGTAAAAATGTTTAACATAATGTTATTTTATTTTTATTAATAAATATAGCTATTACGATCATTTCATTTCATTTTTTTGTTTTTGTTATAAGAGCAAGTAAAATGTTTATATAACATAACACAACAACATTCTTCCATACTAAGTTGGAAAGCACCTCTCATTAACAATAAAATAAAAAATAAAAATAATTAATTTACTATCAACTTATGATTTTCCTAATAATATAATAATACGATACAAAATTTATAGAAAATATAAAAAAAAAACATGGTATATATATGCATTTTTTTAAACATAATGATTAAAGATTTTGTATTAACAAAAGTAAAATATATTGGAGTACCCTTACAAAGCTTTCCATTAATTTATGGAGTTCACGAGGAATTTCAAAATTCTACAAATTCAACAAATAACAAATTTGTCCCCAGATATAGCAATATTTACATGAAAACATATTAAAATACGGACATTTAAGTACCACAAAATAGAACTAGATTAATTAGGCCCCTAGCCATCATCCCTGTAATGACGAGCCTTCTTTCCTCCAACATAGACATTGGAACCTTCAACATCTGTAGTCTCAATCCTTCAACATCACGTATATTGCTCACGATCGACTCTATATTTGTTTGTTAACAAAGCAATTTTACGTTAAATTTTATGCAATTTGGCATGTGGTTTAATGGTAAGTTTATTTGGCCGAAGCTCAAGAGACCATAGTTAAAATTTTATTGAGTACAATAACCTTTTGTGGTGGCAGTTCAAGGAATAGATTCCCCATAGATTCCTTATCCCACGGCACAACTCCCCATAGATTCCCCACCCTGCGGCACATGAGGCAGCTACGAGGATTGATCTTATTGATTACAATGGCCTTTTGTGGAGGCACCTACGAGGATTGATCTTATTGAGTACAATGACCTTTTGCGGTGGCGGCTCAAGGAATAGATTCCCCGTAGATTCCCCACCCTGCGCACGATTCCCCACAAATTCCCCACCCCGCGGCACGTGAGGCAGCTACGAGGATTGATCTTGGGTTGGATGTACTCTTGGTTTTGCTAAAATCATAGGATCTTAGTATATCTGACTTGCTGGGAGTTGAGGCAGCGACTAGGATTGATCTTGGGTTGGATGTACTCTTGGTGTTATAGTCTTCTCTTGCTAAAATCATAGGATCCTAGTATATCCGACTTGCAGGGATGTACTCTTGGTGTTATAGTCTTCTCTTGCTAAAATCATAGGATCCTAGTATATCTGACTTGCAAGTAGTTGAGGCAGCTACAAGGATTGATCTTAGGTTGGATGTACTCTTGGTGTTATAGTCTGCTCTTGCTAAAATCATAGGATCTTAGTATATCCGACTTGCAGGTTTTTGAGGCAGCTACGAGGATTGATCTTGGGTTGGATGTACTCTTGCGTTATAGAGGCAACTATGAGGATTGATCTTAGGTCTCCATAAATTAGATCTACTAGATAGTGGGTCTCTCATAAATTAGATATGGCAGTTACAGATTCACCATGTATTAAAAAATAATAAAGCAATTTGGCTTGGAGGAATTTTCCCTTGCCAAAGAGTGAGGCCTTTTTCAACTCAGGCATTGCTTCCACATTCAAATGCCTAAGAATATGGTAAAATTGGATATTTTCAAATTGTGATGTAAAATTAATCACTCTGTGGACCAGAAGAAAAAGAGAAAGAGTTCATTCTCTCGCTTTCACAATCAAAAAGTTTCCAAGACCACATGATTATGTATTTTGTTTACAATGACTATCTCTATTCCTTTCGGAAGAACTCAATTGAATTGTAGAGGCAGTTTTTAATCCCCAAGTATATTTAAGTATATTTAGACACAATTTTTTTTACACAATTAATTATTATTATTATTATTTTTTAAATATATATAAAAATTTCGTATTCATATATATAATTTTGAATAATATTTATTAAGAATTAATTAAAATCTAAAAATATTTAAATGGAAGAAATTTTCAAAATACAGAGATTTTAAAAATTAAATTTTTTCCATAAAATAAGTTATATTAATATATTTTAGTAACATATATATGAAATTTATATCCTCACCCTTTATATTCTCACAATGTAACATTTATATAAAATAAAACTTAATATACAACAATTAAATAAAAAGATCCTCTTTCTATTAAAAGAAAAACCAATTAAATTGATCATTTTTCTATTAAAAGAAAAGCCAATTAACCACTAATGTTGATGGTCAATTTTTCCAAATTATTAAAAAACATGACCATATTTTCATGGTCAGTTTTGCCCAATTATGAAAAATAACGATGAAATAAAAGCTCCGAAGAAAAGTCTGTGGGTCAGATTCAATGAATCATACTTTTCGCCCACTCACAATGCCGCTCATGGCCCTCCACATATATACAGGCCGTGTGTCGCGGGATGAGCCATGGACGAAACCCTCCAAACCCTTCTGTCTGCCACCAAGCCCTGGGAACACTGCTGTGAACAGCCTGACATTTTGTTTTTTTCCATTTATATTTAATGCCTTCGGCCAATCAAGATTCCGTCGGTTAAATATCTTTGCAAAGAAAAGGGGATGGACATGGATAGACATGGGGCGGTGCTTTCGTGAAAGCGAGCAGATACTCTGCCGGAAACGTCTCTCCCACTGAACCGCCCGTACGACAATGACGTGACGTTTACCCAATTGAGATAAATCTGACCATCTTCCTAGATCTACAATCAACTTACATTATCCCTTCTGTATAAAATTGAACGCGTGGAGTGCTGATGAGGGCTACCAGGGTGCCTGTTATTATAAGTTGAAGTCCCTGGGGGTGATGGAGGGTTTTCAATCAAGCTTTACAGATGGGGTCAGGCAGGAGGTGAGCAGACCTATTGATCGATCCATGGACGAAAACGAGTGGGAGGTGCTCTCCACCCCGGGTTCGATTCTCGCTGGGGACGAGGAGGAGGAAGACAAATGCTGTTCTGTCAGTCTCTGGATCGATCCTGGTAGCCTGATCAAGGCCAATTACTTTTCTTTGTCTAGGTGCAATTCGGGGAATTTTAAGACGGTGGAGGAGGAGGGGGGTTCTCCCCAGTATGTGGTGGACGATGGGTTTCGGGTTCGAAACTCTTCTTTAGTACTGGACATGTTTACTCCTTCGTTCTGTAAAGACGATGAAATGTTTGCTCCTCCTTTCTTTAAAGATGATGAAATGAAGGGGAATCGTGTTGTGGCCGCAGGTCACATAAAATCTGACGACATGACCGAGGGGATGCTGTGCATAAGCCCTGTAACTATGTTTAGATCACCGGATGCCTTTGGCAAGGGCGAGTCTGACGAGAAATATTCCGACGCAGAGGATGAGGAAAACGAGGAATATTCCGGACAGAGTGATGAATTGGAGGTTGAAGAGGATCATCGTTCGAAACCGGTGGAAGTGGAGGAAGTAGAGGAGGGCGGATTTGGCAGATTGGAAAATTCTCAACCCAAGACATGCCGCATAACTGTGGGGAATAAGACCAAGGCGGCCGGGTGGAAACATCCTCTTGGTGTCTGGAAAAGGCAGTTGAACACGCTTTGCTCTCTTGGGATGGCTGCTGCGCTCATGGGTATCCTCGTTCTGGGCCGGAGATGGTGCAACTGGAAGACTAAGAATCATGGTCAAAGCCAACGCCTTCGCTTTCAGGTTTTCGCTGATAATCAGGTATTGTTTTTAGGAGAATGATCCGAGATTCTAATTCAATCCCACCAGGCTCAACCCGCCCGAATTAGCAGCCATGATGTGCTTTTATTGTATTATGGCCGAAGTCCCCACTCTTGCGGACAAACTAAACTAACAAATTTTGTGAAATTTAGACCAATTTATAAAATTTGAACTTGATTAGTTAACGCAATATTCCACTTTTACCAACCTGATTGATTCGCCTAACCTTGAACAGCTTCGCCTCCACGATAAAAACCCCAGCTGATATATATTCCCATAAATTGGTTTGATTTAGGTTTTATATATCAAACTTATTTGATTTGGATTCCCACACAATTCCATAAACTGGAGGTGCCAATTTCAATTCCTACGTGCCAGTTTTTATAGTATCATATACAAGTTTTTATGGTGTTTGAATGGAATTGATTTGAATTTTGGGGACTCTCATGTTTAGAGGTTTCAAATTCTCGTGATGCCGATCTCAGTCTGTATATTGTCATTAAATTTCAGACTTTCAAAGTTTAAGTGTAATATATAGATGCATGTTAATCCTGGATTTACTAAGCAGAAGAAGAATCCGTTTTATGCTTAAGGTCTTATCTCTTTATTGTTTTTTCATTTAATTTAAACTTTAATCTGAGCTCGTCCGCTTATAGTATTTGAACAATTCTTATGCCAAGAGAATTCAAATTCTCAATAAGCTAATCTCAGTTTATATATACGCCGCTATAGTCTTTAAAGAAAATTTGAATTGGACTCTGTTATGCCCCAGGAAATTGGAGATTGCGATTAAGTTTGGCACTGTCATGGTGCCGGAGGCTCCAATTTCAATGTCCATATGCTAGTCTATATGATATTCAAATGGAATCAATTTGGGTACTCTCATGGTGCTTGAGGTTTCAAACTGTCGAGGTGCAGATCTCTGTCTATCTACAAGTCTTTATTGTACAAAGATAAGTGCTGAGGTGTGATTGCGAAACACAAATGTCAGGAAGTCGTGCGATTGTGAAACACAAACGTCACGAAGTCGATGTCACGCCAATGTGAAGAAAAAAGTTAACATAGATCTATCGTATCCTGTTGCTTTGAAGTACTGAGATGTCTACGCCTAGGTTTGTTTTGATCTCATTAGGTGTTTAATGGATCTGGGATTTAGGTGTTTAATGGGTCTGGGATTAAAATGGATCTATACCATTAATATTATGGTATATTAAATAGAATTGGTCTGAACCCTTTTATACCCTGGGAAGTTTGAGATTTTCCCAGGGAATTGATCTGAACCTTGTTATAGGCTGGGAAGTTTGAGATTCTCCGCCATTGGGCCAATTTCAATCTCTTTGTACAGTCTTGATAGTGTTGAAATGGAATTGTGTTGGGCACTTTCATAATCGAGGGGTTTCAAGTTCTGGAGCTGCCAATCTCAGTGTCTATGTACAAACCTTAACAATCTTTAAACATAATTAACTTGGGCTCTGTTCATCTCCATGAAGTTTATGATTCTTGAGTTTCCAATCTCTTAATTTCTGTGTGCTTAAGCAGATCTGTTTTAAAAATTTAACCCCAGATCTATGAAGCACCCAGAGTGATCAGAAGAATTCAGATGCGATTCACTAACTCCTGAAAAGCTCCAGGGTTAAGAACTTAGATGCATATATGTTAGTTTTTTTTTGAATTTTATAATAATTAATAAATTATGTTAATGTTGACTCTTCTTCCAGAGGGTTAAGGTGGATATATGTTATATATATTTTAAAACTTCATAGTACTTAAATGAAATTAATTTGGCATCTTCTGATATGCCCAAAGGGATTCCAAAATTTATTTCAAAATTCTCAATGTGCCAATCTCATCATCTGTACAGTCTTTAATCACAATTCATTTGGAGTTTGTTAAACCCCAAGAAATTTGAGATTCCTGAGGTGCCAGTTTCTCAATATCAATGTGTAATATTTTAATGAAATTTATTTTGGACTCTGATATGATATGGACAGATATTTCAAGTTTCTCAAGGTGGTAACCTTAATGTCTATATTTAAGTCTTTCCGATTTCACCTTCAATCAATTATATAAGTCTTTCCGATTTCTTCTTCAAACACAATTTGATTTGGACAATGTAAATACCCAAAAAAATTGAGATTCCTGAGCTGCCAATTTTTTAATGTTAAAGTGTTTGGTCTTCAGTTTCAGTTACAATTGATTTGAACTCTGTAAAGCCGCAAGAAGCTTCAGATTCTTGAGGTGCTAATCTTTCAATGTCTATATATAAGTCTTTTTTCTTCAATTACAATTGATTTGGATTCCTGTAACGCCCAAAAAGTTTCAGATTCTTGAGGTGCCAATCTCTCAATGTCTATATACAATTTTTATAGTAGTTTAAAACGTCACAGTTTTATGTTAGCCTTTGATATGCTAAATGTGGACAAGGATAAAATAATTTGATGTATGGATATAAAGATATTGAGTTACGATGAATTTATGCTTGTGTGTGTTTATGGTTTCCCTTTTATATGGGATCAGAGCATGTTCATAGATAGATATACAAAGAGAGATTTATATCTTTGTAATTTTTTCTTTAATGAGGCATGATGATTCTGTGACTACGGGGATTTATTGGGTGTTTTATGAATGCAGAGAATTAGCCAGATGATGTGCCAAGCTGCACGTTTGAACCAGGCATTTTCTGCCATGCGAGGAGGAGGAGGAGTTCCTGTTGTTAGAGCTCAGATATCCTTTGGGGGAGGCTGCTATTATGATGGAATCTGATCTGATCTCATCACCCCCACACCCTCAGGAAGTTGTTGTTATTCTACAACATAGATATGATCATCTTTCCTTGTGTAAAGTACTGCATTAACATATATGGTTATCTTTCCTTGCTTGTAAAGAGCTGCATCAACAGGAAGGCCAGTTAACTAATGAAAACTTTAGATAGATATTTAGATTTAGCTGCAAATTGCAATGCATTTAATTCAGGAACAAGGGGCCTGAAAGCTAAAGAAACTGTATTCATTCTTATTATTATATTGCATTTATTCGGGTGCAACGTTTGAATCTTTGTAATCTATCCATTAAATGAGTATATAAGATTACTTGCTATCCAAATAAAGCAGTTGCTGTCAATCTGATAAAAATATTAGATTTTTTTCGGGCATATCGCCATAGAATACGTTCACTGATACAGGGATTTCTATTTGTGTGTAATAATTGCTTCCACGAGTCATGTCGTGCTCCACATTCCAATAAAGACTTTTGGTACCTTAGTCATGGACCCACCCCTTAACCATGGAAAATTTTCACTGGATAAAATATTTGCACAAAGAAAGAAGAAAAGTATTTTCTGTAAAGAAAGGTGTATTATAAAAATGGAAAAAGTGTAAAAGGGATTTGGAATATGTCAAAAAAACATATAGTATTTTGCACGACTTGAGCAGGATTAAAAAATAAAAAAATAAAGAGCTCCTTCCTAATCACCTTTGTAGATTATTCGTCGAATTGTAATAAAATTACATGCGATTCTAATAAAAGCACCAATCTCCTTTTATTTTTATTAAAAGAAGGAACCCCTCACGTAACTACATTTGTAAATTATTTGATTAGTAGACAAGTTAAAATAAAAGTGATGTGATCGTAAATGCGAGGCTTGTAGCTTCCACGGCTTTCTTAGCTTTGTGCAGAGATCTCTATCTTTAAAAACGGATTTCAAGTTTTATGTACGGTCAACTGACAATGAAATTACACTTATAATCAACTGATGATGAAATTACTGTCCAGGCTTTGTATTCTATCTAAGTTCCTCTGCTTCAAGGATTGGTAGTTGACAGTGAAATTACCCAAGGTCCCAAACAATTAACCGACAATGAAATTACTATCAGGGATTTGAATTCAAGCTCTTCTGCTTCAGGGATTGGTTTTGTATGAAATTACTGTCAGGGCTTTGAATTCAAGTTCCTCTGCTTCAAGGATCAACTGACATTGAAATTACTGTGTTGACAGTGAAGTTACTCAAACAATTAACTGACAATGAAATTACTGTCAGGGCTTTGAATTCAAGCTCCTCTGCTTCAAGAATTGGTTGTGTATGAATTTACCGTCAGGGCTTTGAATTCAAGTTCCTCTGCTTCAAGGATCAACTGACAATGAAATTACCGCGTTGACAGTGAAATTACTCAAACAATTAACTGACAATGAAATTATTGTCGGGGCTTTGAATTCAAGCTCCTCCGCTTCAAGGATTGGTTTTGTATCAAATTACTGTCAGGGCTTTGAATTCAAGTTCCTCTGCATCAAGGATCAACGGAATGAAATTACTGTCAAGCGTTTAATTCTAAGTTCCTCTGCTTCAAGGATTGGTAGTTGGCAGTGAAATTGCTCAATCAATTAAACTGACAATGAAATTACTGTCAGGGCTTTGAATTCAAGTACTTAAAGGATTGGTTTTAGATGAAATTATTGTCAGGGCTTTCAATCCAAGTTCCTCTGCTTCAAGGATTGGTGTTTAATGTCTTCTCTGTACTTGAATAGCCAGTGCTTGTCGGTAATGTCAACTAATAACTCTGTATATTGCATCAACTCAACCTCAATCAGACTGTCGTCAACAACTGCCTTTAATGGTTTTATAGCCGGGATACAAGGCGATGGGAATATGCTCTTGCTCTGAGTTGGGGCACCCAATTACTAATACCACTCCAAATTTTATTACGAACCTCCAACAACAAATGGAGTATTTCTCTTTAATTTTCACAAAAAAGAGGAATGCATTTTATAAAGAGAGGAATCAACAATTCAAATGAGGCCTATTGTTAATATAGACTAGAAAGGCTTTCCTTGATATGAGCCTTACCCAGCAAATGCTCGACTCCAGTGCTTAATCCAATGGGGTCTGAATTCCTTGTACAGTGATGTGCCAACCATCCAGGAAGTTGTTTTCAGCCAAAATTTAGCATTCAAAGTACTTAAGACCACGAGATAAAATAGGCAAGATGCCAATGATTTGTCAAGGGAGACGTTACCCATTTATCAATGGGGTACATGGAATTTTTTCTAGTGTATCATTCTTCACCATTGTAAGTTTAAGGTCACAAATTAAAGCCATGTAAAAATCATGTGAGGCTCTGTATTAGGTCTTCACATCTGTGTCTTGTTAGTTTGAGTTCGTATCTATTGTCTTGTTAGTTTGAGTCCGTATCTATTTTGTTTCGCTATGTCTTGCCCTCCCCCCAGTCCGATTGGAGAACCTTGGTAGGCTTTTCATGAGAGCTCATGGTTTAATAGGGTTTGCATTTGCAGTGGTGACCTACATTCCACCAAGAATGAGAGATGGGGAACGCCAGTGCGCCCCGCACTGGGAGGACATGTCGGAGTCCCTCGATTTTTGGGAAATTAAGGGGGATGAGAGGACATTCAAGTATATAAGTTATATATATATATAATATATATATAATTCGAGTTTTTTTAATATATCTTTATATATATTTTGGATAATGAAGATAAATACATATTATAATAAATTGAATTAAATAATGAAATACACTAATATGCAATCATCATTCATATTGATGTATATATGATTCATCCATACACTATGAGATCGAATAATGAAATGCATTGATCCATATTCATCATTCTAGAATCTACATTGATTTAAAATTTAAATTCATCATTCATCATTCTAGAATTTAATTAGTACCAAGCAAAATAAAATATAGTGGGTATTAAAGTCCGAACACTAGAATAGTAAATTGATATAATTCAAATTCAAAAATAGTAAAGAGAGACGAGTCAAAGAACCAATTTAAGGTCACTGATATCTAGAGTCGAGGCTTGAATTTTAAAATTGAAAATAGAAAATGGACAATGAACATTGAAGGAGTGTCACGTAGGAGGAGAGGCAACAATGAATTGGAGAGTGTCACGGGGGAGGAGAGGCAACAATGAATTGGAAAGTTAGATGGCACTGTATGGTAAGCCAAGTAGAGGTAAGTTTGGTAAATTGAATGAGTGAGTCGGGGATTGCAAATTAATTTAATTTTTGATATTTGTTATATATATTTTTATTTTTTTTTTATATTATTATTATTATTATTATTTTTAAATTTCAAGGGTTATAAGACAAAATTGAGAGGAATAAGTACCCTCTTAAAAGGGGTGATTCTAGGTTTGGTGATCTTGATTAACTTCTAGTTCTAGACCCTCATACTTGATAGAATCCGATGGAAACATTGCAACCCCCAATCCGGAAATCCTCAAAATTGTTAAGTCTATTGAATGTTGAATGGGATATGAAATTCTATGTTCTCCAAATGAAGTCTGATAAGGTTGGAACCTCTCTCAAACATTTTGAGACATTTCATAGTAATGTTAAAAATTTAAGTAAAATAATGAAAATGGAAGACAAAGGAGAATTTGGAAGATAAAGAAGAATGTTGCTTTTACTTTAAGAATTTAACATTACCATTAATTACATAGCATTAGTACGGCCCTAGGGTTGAATATTAAGCTTCCCCACTAAAAAATTATTGTTTTCAAGCAAAATTAAGGGGGACACCTATAAACACTCTTTTTGGGGAGTCACATCCCTCACACTTGGAAATGTACCCCTTCGGTGTCTCCCCAAAAGGGGGACGTGGGGAAACACTTTCTTAGATGTCTCCTTGTCCTAGATGCGTAGAGTGTGAGAGGTGCATGCACCCCACCCTTGGGGACGCATTCTTGTGGAACACTGGTGGTGACCAGGGTGTATTGACCATCCTAGCCCACATCAAGGTGCACCTGTGTCATTCCACATGGTTAGTATTTATAAATTCTATAAGTGACTTCAACATTGGTGCAATATTACTCATGCGAGATCTCACAACATAGCAATTTCTTGTGACAACTTTTACGTTTGAGGTAGTTCATGTTTCCCAATTCAAAATGGTTTAGGTGGTCAAAAAGTCAACCAAGGCTCAAATTGCAATGTAGGATTAGAGGATTTCATGTCATGTGGATTTTTTTATCAGACAATTTGAAGAAAAGTTATGGCTTGGTCAAACTTGGTTAGCAATACAAGGAATATGTTAGGTGGATTTTCAAGTAGAACATTGGGTAGAATCTTGCATGCATTATGTCAAAAGTGATTAGCATGACAAGACAAAAAAAATTAGTGTTACAATTTTGAGATCATGCAAGGCATTGGAGATGAAGGTCAAGGGCAGGATGATGTAGCAGCGAAGTGATAATGTGGCAACATCCTGGAGGATGAGGTAAAATAGAGATAGGCCCATTATAGATCAACACTTCAGCAAAAAAACCCATGTTTTCAAATTTCTAGGAGGGCAAGGGCATTGCAGATCTAGCCTCTAGTGCCCAGGTTGAATTACACAAGGGAAATTCAACGTAAAATTAAATTTGTTCATTCGATGAAAGCTAGCAGCTGGAAAGGGGTCTATTAGCCCTTATAACCACCTTGCACTGAGAAAGTAAGATAATGGACCAACGATTTAGTTGTTGGAAACAAATAACCACCAAGAGACCACGTTGACCTCTCCAAGAAAATTCACACCCTTCTATGTAGACCAGTTGAGTTGTAATTTTATGGACATTGAGGAGATTGTGATGCTATTTTGATTTTTGGCCATTGAAAACCATTTTCAAAGGGAAGTCGTGTCCTCTCTTGGGATTCTTGAACCAATTCGACCCCCTTGGAGAATAATTAAGTCTATTTTGTAATATTTCATGGGATTAAAAGATTGCTAAGTCCAAGATTATGGAAGTTAGCAATATTTTAATGAGGAGAGTCTTACTAGCCTAGCCATTAACTAGTCATTAGAGACTTTTTTCCAAAAGGATAGGCTCTCTTCCATTGTAATTGTTGTTGTTTGCTAGCTAATAAAAATATCTCATTTATTTTGCAAATTCTTGTACACTTTGTATAATTGTGGAGTAGTTTTTGTTGTTGTTCTTTTTCTTGCTATTGCTATTACGCTACATGTTTATCTAATTCCACCTTGCTAAATTAAATTTATCATAACACTAGTGTTTTCTACTGATGAGGAGTTAATACGCTACATGGAAGCAGACAACTAAGGTTTTCCACTTATTCGTTTTGTTTTTCTAGATGAATTCATTCAGGGATTGTAAACTTCTTCGAAAGGGGGCTTTACTATTTGAAATATTTTGTCTTTTGCACACAGAGGAAAAAGGTTGGAGATGCCACAAAGAGAGGGTCGCTCCTAAAGAAGATTGAAAGTTGCAGGGTGAATTAAACTACAATGGGAGCAATTTCCAAAAGGGCTAATACCACTCCCTAGACAAGAACTAGACACATTGACTTAGAGGGATATCTACTTCACACTCCAACAAAGAGAGACTCCAAGGTATAAATAAAACTTTAACAACCAAAAAATAAAAAAATTCTTGAACTATCCATTTTAATTTTTGTAGTTAGGGTACAATTTGTTTGCTGCTTTTTATTTTAATATCAAATTACAACAAGGTATTTATTGGAAAAATTAGCTAAATTGTTAGATCTAATCCCCACTTTGATACAGTTCCTACTAGCGTTGTGTTTGTAGATCTATAAGTTAAGAGGTCCTTTGTTTATTGGATTTGCGGTTTCAGCCACCCATAGTAAATCACATTCCCACAAAGTGTTTAAGCAATATAACACCAAAAGAAGCATGGAATAAGATTAAGGCAGCTGTAAGCCACCTCTATATCTTTGGTAGTGTAGCATGGGCTCACATTCAATGAAAAAATGAAAACTTTATAGCGTAAAAGTGATAAGTGTATTTTTATTGGATGTTCTGAAGATGTCGAAGGTTATATACTTCTCCAACTCCACTCTAATAAAATAATCATTAGAAGAGATATCAAATTTGATGAAAATATTTTAGCTTGCAAGAATATTTCGACGGTTGTTCCCTCTTTGGCGTGCGAGCCATTTTCAACATTTGTGCCACTTTGTCTTCCTATTCTAGTTTCATTTTCAAACAATGTAAACTATCAAACATGAATTGTAAACTCGAAACAAGAACTCTAGCAAAAAATCCCATCAAAAACATGAAAAACAACCCAAAAACGAAAAGTGTTGATGCTGTAATAACATTTTTTTTACCTTAAGGGTATTTTTTCAACATTTTTTAAAAATGACCGTAAAAGCCAATAAAAACCAAAAAAATTTATACGAAGAACACCCTGAAAACAAAAATGTTAATGCTGGAATAACACCATTTTTTTGAGGTAAAATTTCAACAATTTTAGCAATGACGTCAAGGATAAAATATCTTGGCTATGAAAACCTTAAAATTCCAATGATTTTCAGGATGACATTAAAGATAAAATATCACATCTTTGAAAAACCTCAAAATTCCAACAATTTTCAGCTATGGTGTTGAAGATAAAATACTCATCACTGTTTTTAACCATAGTATTAAAGATAAAATATCATGACTTAGAAAAACCTTCAACTTTTGACAATTTTTCAACCATGGAATTAAAACCAAAGATTCTGACTACAAAAAAACCTTAAGTTTTCAACATATTTTAAACTATGGCATCATGGAAAAAATTAATGACTAAAAAAACTTTAAAAATGAACAGCTGAATCAAAAAGTCATTATACCACAAGTAATTTTTTTTTAAATGTTAAAAGTAAAACGACTTTAAAATCGTAGCCTAAGACAACTTGACACATTGCAACAAAAATTCAAAAATCAACCATCAAATTGACATGTAGTGTAGGGGAATTCGACCCATTGTAATGAAAACTTAAAGACCGACCATGAAATTGACACATTTTGGGGGCAGACTCAATCCATTATAACGAAAAATTTAAAATCAACTATCAAATCGATATATAATGAAATTGGGTTGCTAGTTAAAGATTGTCATGAACCTTGCAAAAAAAAAAAAATAATAAACAAATATTTAAATAACAAAAAGGGAAAACAAAAATTTAAATATGGGAAAAAAACAAAAACACAAAAAGTTAAGAAAATAATAGGTAAATAAAAATATATATTAAAACATAAAAGATTTAAATGTTTTTTTTTCTACGTTAAGACTAACCTAAGTACCCACGGGGGATTTGAACTGGAGTGACCTATCACAAGGAGTTGCCTTAACAATGCACCCATTCACCATAATTCAAGCCCGTGGGGCGAAAAAAAATAAATAAATTTAAATGAAATAAACAACTAAATAAAAATTATATTAAAAACCTTATATATTATATATTATATATATTATATTTTTTATATATATTATATGGCAAATAAAGAAAACAAATATTAAAAATCAAATCAAAGTGTGAGGAAAAATGTAACTTATAAGAAAATAAAAATTTTAAAGAAAAATATTTAATTTAAGCATCTTTTAGATATTTATACCACTTATAAGAAAATAAAATATTTAATTTAAGATTTTTTTTTAATATTTAAACATATAAGATAATTAAAATGATAAAACAATAAAAATAAACAAATAATATATATAACAGATAAAAAATAAAAAAATAATTTTAGAACTTAAAAAACCAGAATCAAAAATAAAAATAAAATCAAAAAATTCAAATAATAAAAAAATATGATAAATTTAAAAGAAAAAAAGCATTTCAAAATAACATAAAAAAAACATTTAAAAACAAACATACATAATTGAAAAAAAACATGAAAAAAACAATAAAAAAATAAATTAAATAATTAAATTTTAAAAAAGAATTATTTTTAAAAAAAATTTAACACAAAAAATAAAAAATAATTTTTATTGAACAACATTAAATGTTTAAATTAAATTAAATAAAAACACAGTTAAAAAAAAATAAAACAATAAAAAAACATAAAAATAAAAAATTATGGATCCACGGGCTTGTGGGGGAGTGGGAACCCGATATCGAATCTCCTTCCACTAGGTCCGTTAGGCTGCGGGGGTGGCCGGGTAACAGAGCAACAACATTGCAGTTTTGCCCCTCGCTCACCCCCATGGTCCAGTGGGTTTAGGGAAAGGGGTGGCGCGAGCGAGATCCGATTCCAGGAATCAGATCTCTCCCATGGGTCCATTGAGCCACAGGGATTAAAATGATTTTTCTTTCTTATTGCTTTTTTTATAATCTTTAATCTTTTTCTTTTTCTTTTTTAATTTTTCAATGCTTTTTTATTTAATTTTAATTGTTTTTTTTTTTTTTTTTTAATTTGTGTGTGTGTTTCGAATGGTTTTGTAATAGTTTAATTTTTTTAAAATGTTTCTATTATATTTAATTTTTTATTATTATATAATATTTTTTAATTGGTCTTTATTTTTATTTTAATGCTTTCTTTAATGTATTTAAGGATTTTGGGTTTTTTGTTTTTTAATTTTAATTTAGTGTTTTTTTTTTTTTTTTTTTTTGATTTGTTTTTTTTTAAACAACTTATCATTTCGGATATTACAAATTTCATTTTTTTTTTTTTTTTTCTTTAAATTTGTGTATTTTTTTGATTATTATTATTATTATATTATTATTTGTAACATGTTTTTTTTTAGCAAAAATGTTTCGTGAAAATACATTTTTTAAAACTATATCTATATGTTAAATGTATTGTATTTTGTTCTAGCATTTTAAAATTATTATTTTCATGACAATTGTTGTATTGTATATTGAAATATAAATTAATGATTGTATAATATAAAAAAATCCTAACCTCAAAATATTAAATGTTATTTTTTTTTTAATTTTACAAAAAAGAAAATATATTATAAAAAAACATTGTAAAGGAAAAAAAAAGCACATGTTTGGAAAACCCTTAAAAGACAAACATCTTAGTACAAAAAAACAAGAAGAGGAATAAGACAACTTAAAAAATTGTGCATACTTACGACATAAGAAAATTTAAAGTGTAAAAAATATGGCCTAAAAAATGTTGAAGTTTTTCAAAGTCTACATGAAAATCACCAATATTAAAAAAAATTTATCCACACTTAATACATTATAAAATTTGAAGTGTTAAAAATAAGCCCTCTAAAATAAAGGGTTGATGTTGCATCAACACTTTTCAAAATGAGCATGAAAATAATTAACATTTTAAAGAAATTATTCATACTTAATACATAAAAAAATTGAAGTGTCAAAAATATCCTAAAAAAAAGTAAAGGTGTCTTCTGAATCAACACTTTTCAAAATCGGATGATTTTTTTCTACCCCAAAAAAATGGGTATTCGGTAAAGTTCCTGTTTCAAAGTTTACATTGTTTTCAAATGATGATACTAAGGATGAAAATCCACCTTTGCTTGCTCACTTTTCTCTAGGTGAGTCCACTAAATATGAATCTACACTAGCACCACAACTTTCCACATGGGTTTGTTTAACACATGAAGCTGTGAGTGACCTTACCGATGATCCTATAGATCAAAGTCGTACTTATTCACAATTTCAACAAGCCTCGTCTCTTTTGGCTCAATTTTCTAATGAGGTATTGTGTGTGTCAAACGGAGATCATATGCCGAAGTTACGACCCCAGGAAATTGACGTACCAATTTACCCAAACAAAGCCCATAGTTTTGGCGCTTCATCTCTAGGGTTAGTGTTTTGGATTTTTATTGTTTTCCGTTATTTCTCAATAATAAGTAGGCCTTCGAGCCTCGCTGTAGCACAGTTCATAGGCATGTAGCCACCACATCTCTTCTCAGAGATAAGCTACCATCACCCGAGCTAGTCTTATTTCCATTATGTTTGTAAGCATATTTCAGTATTTGATATTAATGAAATGAAGTGTTATTTACGCTGCATCTTTGTATTTATGGTTATATCTGTAATTTGTTGCATTCTTGTTTAAATTTGGATCAGTGGTATCAGAGCGGTATGCTTTTTCTCTGTTTTTCTTTGCATGTCCCCAACGAGGTCAGGGTATAAGGAGTTAAGGCTTGAACTAGTTGAACCTTTGCAAGACCAACTTTGAAAATCCCTGATGACCCCCCATGGGGGAAGAAAAGAAATACGGGGTAGGAGATCCTTTCAAAATGTTGCTTGAAGAAGCCCTCGACTGACAGAGGAACGCAATGATGGACAACTTTGCCCATACCTTTCAGCGACTACCCAAGGACGACTCATCTACTTCTAGCAGCTACTCTGGAAGCGCTACGCCCTTCAAGGTACAATTTAACTTTGACATTCCCATATTTGAGGATCAGATAGATGAAGATGTTGTAGAAAAATGGTTAAATATGCTAGAAGGATATTTTTTTTTCATGATTTTTCCATCCAGGAAAATATTACATTTTCACTTCTTAAAGCCTCCCCCCACGTCAAGGAATAGTGGGAAACCTACTCTGAGTAGAAGGACGAGAGGGAACCCTCACTATTTTTAGTCGCACCCACTTGAAATTCATTCCGGGATGCCATCAAGGAGTAGTACTACCCTATCGAGAGCTATGAGGATAAATACATAAAGTGGACCACGTTGCAGTAGGGAAAGGACCAAGACATGCCAAAGTTTACCAATATTTTTCATACCCTTCGCACGAAGTTGGGTATCAAAGATTTTGAGTGGCATTTGGTACTCAAAAACTACGAGATGGAGTTCCTGGACATCTCGCTTAGCAAAGCATACTGATACACTATCAATATTGAGCATAAGCTTAAACATAAAAAGCGACACTTTGGATCTGAGAATCCGAAGCAAGGGAAAAGCCCCCCCAAACCACAGAACCAAGGACAAAGCCAATGCGGGGTTACTCAAGACAACCCGTCGAAGCGACAAGAAAATAACAACACCATGAAGTCAAAGAAGGACATATTAAAGTGGTGTGAGTTCCATAAGAGCCCCACTCACAACATAAACAAAGGGAAGGAGACTATTGATGCAGAGACGAGTGCCATTATTACCACCACCAAGATCCAAAGTAATGAGCTTGAAGATCCAGAGGAGGGGGAGCGTATTTTCCACTCACAAATGTGGGTGAAAGGCTCGTCGCTGTAGTTCATTGTTGACAACAAAAGCCAAAAGAACCTCATTTTAGGAGAGGTCCTCAAGCGACTGGGCCTATTGAATACAACACATCCACATATGTACACCATCAGGTGGTTTCACCAAGGACGAGATCTCCTAGTCAGCCAATAGTACTACCTTCCTTACA
Organism: Pinus taeda; assembly: GCA_000404065.3. NCBI lineage: Eukaryota > Viridiplantae > Streptophyta > Pinopsida > Pinales > Pinaceae > Pinus > Pinus taeda. The sequence goes on along the minus strand of APFE031379318.1, from coordinate 72,417 downwards.
ACATCAAGCCCTTCACAGATGAGGTATTGTGTGATGTTGATCCTCTTGAAGTTTGTGATGTATTATTAGGACAACCATACTTGTGGAAGCAACATGTTGTATATGAGTCTAGACCTTGTTTTATGATTATTTCTTTAGGTAATACATTATACAAGATACGAGAGGTAGCCCCACATAACAACACCTCTTTGATCTTTGCTAAGAAATGTAGTAAGATCATCTCCTAGAATAGGAAATTTATGTTTTTTCTGGTTTGCTCTCAAAGTAAGGGGAAGATCATAGCCACATCCATGGCCTCCAGGAATGGTTCCTTCATGCAGCAGAAGCAGGTGGATACGGTCATGAAAGAATACAAGGACATCTTCTCGTCACCCATAGGAGTCCATTGCATTGTCAGTTCAAGAATTCATTCGATCTGACTCCCGGAGCACCTATACTTAATGGGCCAATATATTGTTGCTACATTATGGAAAATGCCAAGTACAAGTAGTGACATGATCAACATCGGGTGCCACACAAATTTCAGGTGGGCAACAAATTTTGGTTGCATTTGCAGAAAGAATACCTTACCAGAGCCCATCGGAAGCTTAGACCGCTCCGATATGGTCCTTACACCATCACCAAGGCTTTGGGAGACAATGATTTTGAGCTCAACATTCCTCCATTCCTTGGCCTACACCCAGTGTTCAATGTGGATTGCCTTCAAACATACTTCCCACCATTACTGGACACATCAGATATTGCAGAACAACTCACACCAACAAAGTTAAATCCAAACTGTATGGAACAGGCCACAATTGATTAGATTATGGACACATAGGTCAAGAACACTTGCCAACAGAAGATCCAACTATATCGAGTTGTCAAAGTTGACCAACTCCTGCACCAAGGCAAGTGGCTCACCAAGGACCAAGTTCAACAGAATTTTCCCCATTTCATGGAGGCACTCAATGCAATGGGGACCATTGCTTCCTAAGGGGGGAGGAATGATCTAGGTGGATGTTTGTGGCCACCCTCTTATTCCACTTGGACCCCCACCACTGTCTCTTTCAGTTTTTCCATTTCCTTAATTGTAGCACAATTTACTATTTTTGGCAGTTTTTTCAGATCTTGAACTTCCAGAGCCGTTTTGAGGCCCTAAACAATGTTTTTTTTAGGAAGACCAAGGCCAATAGCAGATGCGGCCTTGTATTGGTTGGTCAGAAGTTGTAGTCCTTGGATAGATCTTTTTAATGAGGTATTGTGTGTGTCAAATAGAGATCGTATGCTAAAGTTACAACCCTGAGAAATTGATGTACTAGTTTACCTAAACGCGGCCCATAGTTTTGGCGATCATCTCATAGGGTTAGGGTTTTCCATTGTTTCTCAATAATAAATAGGCCTTCAAGCCTCATTGTAACACAGTTCAGAGGCATGTAGTCGCCACATCTCTCCTTAAAGATAAGCTACCATCGCTCGAGCTAGTCTTATTTCCATTCTATTTGTAAGCATATTTTAGTATTTGATATTAATGAAATGAAGTGTTATTTCTGCTGCATCTTTTTATATATGGTTATATCTGTAATTTGCTACGTTCTTGTTTAAATTCAGATGACTTTTCCTTGTTTCCAGGATGAATTCCTAGACCTTACTACCTCACATGGATGGGAGGTCCTTCAGATGGATGTTAAATCCGACTTCTTGCACGAGGACCTACAAGAATAAGTCTACATGGAACATACTCTTGGCTATGTTCAAAGTGATTTCAACATTGTTTTCTACCTTGAAAAATCTCCCTATGGTCTTAAACAAGCTCCTTGAGTTTGGTATGCACAAATGGATAGATTTCTATTTGACACTGTTATAGACATATTTGGGCACTTCAAGCCTAATCTTACATGTCAATAAACTAAGGGCTCTTTAACCCCTAAAAGTGTTGTTTCATACCCTAAAATATCATGGTCAATTGATTACATCATTCCCTAGAAGTTCCACCTGAAAAACCACTTAGAACTGGCCAAAACAGGACCATACTGACTGCTCCACTGTCAAGGTGCGATGCATACTGACTGCTACACTAGCCAGGTGCGATTCATACTGAAGAGGCCTTCTGTAGGGTGTGATGAACGAGGATGGACAAATTTCCGAGACAAATGTCAGGCCAGGAGTAACTCCAGTTTGGCAGAAAACTGATTCATGTATTATTCCATAGGTAACCCATTATTATATACAATAGGGAGTGATTGTTTAGTTCATCTCCCAATGACTGTTCACCTTCCTGATTTATTTTATTTACATAAAATTCCCAATCATGAAGATTAGGTGTCAACATTCCCCCCCTTAATCTGAAGGGATGTTG
>APFE031379318.1:45228-58319 GCA_000404065.3 Pinus taeda | reverse complement strand
TAAGTATGAACTTCAAACTCCCTGAAGACACCTTTTGCAGATTAGCCCTAAAAAGTGCCCTTTTTCCATTAGCGCGGGACCACAGTGTCTTGCCCGCGCCAATGGCTCAGTTCCTCCAAAGAAGGTGCACCTATGGACGCTCTGTCATAGAGCAAAGCCCGCGCCACCTAAATTTGGTTATGATTTTTAACCAACGCGCACTGAAGTGTTTTTTCCTTCTTTGTTCATCCAGTTCTCTGGGGAAAAATCTCATGGAAGTGGTCGAGTGTCATCTTTTTATCCATGACAACCAAGTTCAGTGGCTATTCTGGGACAATGCTAAATCTTCAATAGGTGTCCGGATACAATGCATACTTCCTTCTCCTCCATCTATAAATGATTGTCACCCTGCATTAAACCAACTAGTTTTTGAACAAGTTTTTACGGAAGTTTTGCTAGAGCTAGATAGTGAGAATTGAGAATTATAGAGGGGTTATGCTGCCAAAATATTGAGAGAGAAGAGGTCACTTTGCAAGGCGTATTTAGCTGCTGGCCCAGTCAGAGGAGGTTCAACGTCAGAACCCTTTGTTGTAATCTTTCTCTGTTTTTATTGATTAATGAACAACTATCATTATGGTTCCACTCATGTGTCTTTCAATGGTATTTGAGTTGTATCTTTTCTGACCGATATATAATTGCATATACGGGATTTTACGCTTGTGTTTGTATCATTCTTTGCTTGTGCAGGTGTCTGTTTACGCGGAGCGTGAGGATTGTGACCAGCCAAAGCTAAGGAGCGGGAGCGGCGTTTCTTCCACAACTACTAGTGTTGGATTCCAGGTAGATCATCTTGAACGATCTTTGATTTATGCAATTAGGAACCTGCGTGTAGCGTGTGTGATTGTTGCTAGACCCATGTTGGGCTAGTGGGATCGCCTCTGTCTGCAGAGGGGATTTACTGGTTCAACAGACCTCAATGACAACACCATTCTACAATCTCCCCCTTTGCAATTGATGGAAACACTCATACTCCCCTTGCGATTATTGCTCCCCGTGTCTCCATGTTTCTGATCTTCCGCTCCTGATTTCTCTCCCCCTTTGACATCAATGTAAAAGGGTAACTCCCCCTGACGAAGTATCTCCTTCCATCTTCCTGCAATTTGTCTTCCTCCCTTTGACTATTTCTCTGTCCTTGTCTTGTTGTGTCTCTCACAACTTCACATTCTAATTCCACCTGTCAATATGCTTCAACGAGTCTTTCTACAATTTTTCCTGATCTTGATCTTAAAGTGCCACAAAATAGTCCATGACTCTGCTTTTCAAATTTACTACTCAACTGCACATAATTCTTTTCTCTGTTCTGATGATTTCTTCACATCTTCCATCAAACCACTATGAGTCTGCCATTCCAAATCAAATTTCCTAAAGGATGGATCTTCAAATTTGTAAATGTTGTTACTTAGACTCCCCCTCTTCAACATTCATAGTACTAGGAGTCTTGAAACTATATTGTTTAGAATGATATATGAACCTTCTATGCTTTATGATCATTATGAACCTTGACATTTTCCTTTGCACTTGTAGATTTACCATGGCTTTGTGACTTTACAAATCTTGAGAGCATCACTTTTGATATTTCTTCATTAAATTGTTCTTCTTGCTTTTGTTTTTTCCTCCAAACCTTTTTGTACCTAATATCGATGTTTTCCCTTATGGAAGACTTCATCATACTTTTGCTATCACGAGCTATATGCCCATAGTTATGACATTTGAAGCATTCTACATGATACTTGAATGACAAATCAACTGACATATACTTTCTGTTGATGATGCCATTTGGATATCTGTCTCGTGTACCTGCAAGCTTGCTTCTAGGATTTTGATAATGTCCTTGATAATCATCCCTACCATAAGCCTTTCAATCCCTAGCATTATACCCATAACTTGTACATGAAAAACAATAACCTATAAACATATAAGTGTACCTGGATGAGATAGATTTCCTTAACGATGTTGATCTTTTAAAGACATTCTTTCTTGGAGGAGGTTCATTCCTTTGTTGATCCTTGTCCTCAACGTAACTTCTTGGAGCAACAATACTTTCAATCTTCTTATGTCTTTCACTTGGCCTATGAAGGATTTTCCTCTCAGGCTTCTCTTCAACCTTGCTCTGTGGGGGCATGGAACTTGTGCCTTCATTACATGGAGCTTCACGTGCTTCTTTTGCCTTCATCTTTAAGCAAGAATTTTCTTGATCCTTTTCATTAATGACATGATTCTTCTTATCAATATCCTACCATTGCTCCTTATTCCATTCCTTGAGCTTGTTTATTTCAGCTAGAGTTGGATCAAGTTATTTTTGCTTTTGAGTAACTTCTACCTCATAGTCTCGAACCTAGATTTTCAAGATTTTTTCTCTCTTTTTTTCCTTCTCTACTTTAAGTCTCAGGAGGAAACTTCTTCTTCAGGTATATGATTTTTCTTCTCTATTTTTCTAAAATCACTTAAGGCTTTGATCAATTCCATGTCCACTTCTACTCCTTCTTCTTCTTCATCATCATCAGATTCTTTGATCTGAGTATCTGCTCTATCACAATCATCATCGTCATCATGATGTTCATATTTATTTGCACATTTCTTTAATTAGGGGTTTTGAAGCTTCTCCCAAATATTTTTGGTTGATTAGAATTGATTCACTCTGTTTTTCACAAAATATGTCAAGGAAATTAGAATGAAATTCATTTCTTTTGTCTTGTACCTTCTTGATTCATTGGTATATTTGTTTCTAGAAATAAATAAATACCATACATCATATCCAAGAGCTCCCAAATAGGATTTCATTTCCAATTCCAAAATTCATAACTTATTTCATAGAACAGAAGAATTATACCAACTTGTTTCTCTTCATAAACTGTAACATATTTTGAAACTAGTGCAATACCAGAGACTTCTTTTGATCGTTTGGAGGCATGCTTCCTTCAATTTGCCATCTCTTTCTTCCTAAGATCAACCTTCTAGTTGTTAGGCTACGAATGAAGGAACCCACTCAGATACCAACTGTTGGAATATTCACCAATAGTGAGAAGAGGGTTGAATCAATATTGGGCACTTTTTAACAATTTTTAATCATATCAATTAAACATTAAATATTGAAAAACACCATTCAACAATGGCTCTTTTGAAGTATTGGATAAGATGGGAGATAATGCTTGCATTCTCAGTCTACCTTCCTACATGCATATTTACTCAAGCCAAGGTGGAGAATTTGAAACTCTATGATACTTCCATTTTGGATAAGGAAGAGGAACAAATCCTGACTATCAAAAGAGGACCTAGCCCCATATTAGGAAAGTTGGAATAAGATACATTTTTGTAGAATATGTTTAGAACTACAAGTTAGGGGGAACTATGATCCTTAGTAGATTAGGTTAAAATGATAACTTCCAGGCAAAAAAAGATGGTACTCCAATGAGAAGCTAGAGGAAAACATTTCCCACCTCATTCAGGAGATCTTTTGGGGATCAAAATCCTCCCTAAATGGGGAGGCTATTTTGGATTAGGTCATCATATTATTTTTCATGCATATGGATACTTTCTAGGTGGAAATGTTTAGAGGAATTGGTTTGTAGGGTCCATTGTAATGGTAGGTCCCAATTTGGAAAATTCCAAATTGGGATCTAAAACATTTTGGAGTCATTTTGAGGCATCAAAGTTTTTTTTTTTTTTTTTTTGATTTGTAGGGTCCACACCCTCAACATTGATATACTTTGTAATACCTTTCCACTTGTCCAAATATTACTTCCGTTGGAGGTTGTATGCAGAAGTTATGCCTCCCATAAGTCGACCTACCTAGTTTATCACCATGGTATGAGTGGATGTCATGCCGACACCCTTGTTCACATGTGGGGATAGCCAAGTGAGGACTTTGAATAATATTATATAAGCTCCAAAACCTTATCACATTGAGGTGAAGGAAGTCAAACCATCAACCATATATGAGTATCGAGCTATGTTAAATAACGAGCTAGTTCCATTCTTTTGCATTGTACTTTGAGAAAAAGTATTGAGGAGTGGTATTTTCAAAGCATAACATAGGAGGGGGATTCTATAGGAGACATTCAAGCTACACTGTCAAAGGTAATTCCATATGAGTACCCATTCTTTTGTATGGGTTTTTATATTTGAAGCTAATAGAGAATATAATTTACCATACCTTTTAGATAGGTTTTCTTCCATATTTGGTTTCTCAAGATAAATCTTTTGTTCATTTGTTTGAATGATATTTTTATGTGCTTATTCATTCCAATTCTTATTCAATTATTTCATATATTCAAACAAAGTTAGTAATTTATTAATCTAGAATATAAAGAAATAAATATGCATAATCTAATATTTCATAATGTTATAAGATGTGTTGTGACGAATGTTTCCAATGAAATATCCATTTTTGTTTATAGATCATTAATCCTTTACTATGGAAAAATGAAGGCAATCTTATTAACCTCTTACAATGATACAAAGAAATATATATACGCCTATGGCAACACCCTATATTGCTATAGCTAAGTACTTCCTCACCTTCATTGATTATTTTTTCTCTTATTTTAATTATACATTATTAAATCTAAAAATGAAGTGTTTAGAAAATTCAACAGATTCAAATATTTGGTATAAAATCAAATCAACGAGAATATCAAGCATATCAATATTAATGGTAGTGGTGATTATATTAGCAATGCTTTCTAGTTATTTCTCATATCTCAAAATATGTCTTCCTAGAGAACTATTCCCTTCGGTCCATAACAAAATGAAGTAAAAAATATAGAAGCATATGGTTACCACATAGATGGCTTGTTGCATTAGTCACTCTTAGAAAATTAATCTTTCATTATGGGCAAAGGTGGTTGTTTGCACTACCCATATCATTGTGTCTAGGGGTGCTATATAACCCAGTAGAGGGGAGATGTTATCCTGTATCATTACATTTAAAAACAGTAAAATAATACTTAAATTAACAAATTAAAAAATCTTTAAATGTTGATCATAATATACATACAAAATATTTTAATGTTGGCAACAAATAAAATACTTCAGTGTTCACATTAATTTTACATTAACTCTATATAGAGAGAATTAAAGTGATTGAAGTAAAACATTTCTAATTTAGTATTTTTAGTATGAGAGAGATTGTAATTCCTTCACTACCAAATATGGAGTTGATATATGAAATCTAAATTAATATTAATATTACATCCAAGAATGAAGGAGATGTGTAATTTCTTCTATACTAAACATACAATTGACATGTGATAGTAAAAAAAAATTAATAACAAAAATATTTTAGTATCAACCAAAATAAAATATTTCAATATCCATACTAAATTAACATAATTTTATACCAATTTTATATATAGGAGAAAGTAATTGAAAGTAAATAATTTTTTATATCTATTTCATTGAAAATTTCAATGTGTGGTTTAAATAAGATATTTGAATATCATATTAATTATTATATTTAATATCAAAATGCATATAAATCTTTTTCAGTAGAGTGATTGTGGTAATTCAAAAAAATTAATAAAAATATATTTTTTTAATGTGTTTCTGGTAATTATTTATTTAATATAAAAAAATGAAAATAATCTACTATTTAGAGTTGAGATGGGTATTAAAAATATTAAGAAAAAAAATTCAATATGGACCATAAATAAAATATTTATATTAAGTAAAACATTTCAATATCATCTATAAACATGGATACATGTTTTCTACCATGTACTTAAAAATATATTAATTATAAAAGAACAATATAATGTGACAATGTGGATTATACATAAAATATTTCAATGTCCATGTTGAGTAAAAGACTTCAAGATCAATATTTACATGTTATATAAAACGTTCAAAAATAAACAAATTCTTAAAAGGTGTTTTTTTTTTAGGTATGTAGTTAAGATGGATCTATGCTAGTTAAACATCTACTCAATGATTTCAAAATTCTTACCCCTTATGATAAATGGCATTGGAAAAACACTTAAATTTAGTATTTTAGTATTCTTGGATTTAGCACATGCCCTATGCTTTTAATTAACGGGAAAACACATCATCATCTCAAAGCGCTTGCTACAATTTAGTTGGCTACAATGGTTTTTTTTAAGGATATTTTCTTATGATCCTATCACTCACAAATTAGTTTAATATAGAGAGACTAATTTTTGTAATGTTCTGTTGTAGCGGCTACAACCACCCTCCAAATTTTTTCCTATACTTTGATTTTGGAACCTTCTTTCCTATCTACAGGGGCTTATCTTGCATTGAATCAGGTATTCATGTTTTGAATGAGATTTATCTTTTTCATTTGTGTCTGAGCTTGTGCTTGCTTGTTTCCACACTTAGGTGATCTTTCTATCTCACAATCTAACCTCCTGACTTGGTCACACAACATTTCTAGGCCTACCTCCAGAAATCACACAATCCTTGAGGGAAAGCAACCTTGATGATTAGAATTGTGTAGTTCACACTGAAAGTCAACCTTGAGCTAAAAAACTATGCAATCATGGAAGATGACCCAACATTGAGCCCAAAAACTGTGCAATACATCACTGAACTCAGAAACTACACAATGCACTGAGTCGGAAAGTTGCTCGGTTCCCCAGAAAAGCACAATCTTTCTCGACAACATATGTGGCAAGTTTCCTCAAAAAAGCCAAAAAAGTAAAAAAGATAAAAGGCAAAAAACATCCCTAAGAAATAGGGATCCATTATTAGTATCTTGAAGGAGGCACACTCACTATTTTTAGAAACTTTCGCCAAGTGTTGCTTTTTCCTTGATTTTAGGCATGCGCGTCATAAACCCTAATTCACTCAAATATATTTTATCGATGCCTCTAGAGCTCATTTGCGCATTCAATATTGGAGATCTACCATTCTCTAGGAGATCAAGGAACCTTCGATGGAGTTGTCATCGTTTTTCTAGGTGAGTTTTTCTTTTATTGCCTTTTGCCGCTTTTTCTATTGCTTTTTTGTTGCTTTTTGTCATTTTGCTTGTGTGAGTGTTGTTTTTCTTGTTTCTCTTCATGGTTGCTAGTGTTTTAACATATTTTAGCTTGTAGAAGTGTTGTTTCAGTTTTTTGTTTTCCTTTCACAAGTGTCACATCTGTTTTCTTATTTTTGAATCGATGGTCACTGTTTCGGTGACTCTCCTCGAATATTTATTTTTCCTTTCGTTTGTTTAGTTTTTGCACTTGATTCATATTGATTCATATAGGATTAGTCAAATCTACAGTCAAAGCCACATCATCACCTAAATCTACTTGTTTCCCGAACCTTCACCAGGGATAGCACATTTCTTGGTCAGTTTTTATCTTGCCCAGCTGGGCACTGCGCAATCCTAAGGCTCAAGATAAGAGCCTTGCCTCTGATACTTTGAAGTGCCTAGTACACACTAGCCCAACTGCTACCCTTGGCCACTAAGACTGCGCAATGCACATTCTCTCTCAGTCTCTGCTCGAGATGAACTGTGCATTGCATAATCTCAAGCCTCAGGTTGCACCCTTGGCTATAGGGAATGCGTAATGCACAATGCCCTCAACTAGTCCCCCTCACATGTTCATGGAAACTGTGAAATCACTCTCACTAGTTGCTCGATTTGCTACTTAATCATGCTTTGAAGTTAGATTTTCAAATGCTAATGTTTGCTTTCCATGAGTGACTTTTATTTCGTAGAGGTACCACAGTTGTTGAGAACTTTTATCCAACAATCATTATTAGCATGGCACCCAAGGGAGCTACTTCAAAAGATACCATTAAGAGTAGTACTGGGGAAGCAGTTGAGTAAATTCCAGTGGACTTGCCAGTGTATGCAGACGCTCAACTGTTTGTAGAAAAGGATTAAGATCTAACATGGCACAAGGTTAAGGAAGATTTTTAGCAAGGAGCTTCGAAGAAGATCTAGAGGACTGACATGTTTACATCAGTGTTCAGCAGTCGGGATTACATAGGATTTCACACAGGTATCCAGCCTTCCCATGTGCAGATGTCATCAACTTACAGTCCCGGGAAGGAAAGAAGAAAGTGAGGCAAAGAGGAAACAAAGGCCGCGGAGAGAATAACAGAGGAAGAGAGAAGCACAATAGAGAAAAATGGAGGAAGAGAAGCAGAAGCAGGAAGAAGAAGAAAGGAAATGCGTAATAGCAGTAGAAACAATGTAGAACAAGCTGAAGAGAAGAAATAGAACCGACTAGCAGCAGAGGAGAAGATCGAACAGATGTAGGACAAGGAGCTTGCTCAACACATTGAAGAGCTGATTGAGATCGATGACATGGAGGTAGAATTAGAGCTACAAAATGAAGATGGTGACCTAATGCCAAGTGCACCGCAGGTCACAGTTCAATATTCACCACCTCCAGCAACAGAGTTAGCTCCAACCAAGGAAGGGGAAATTGTTCCTCTTGATGATGATATTTGTATAATTTGACATATGATGAAATACAAAAGAAGATTGTGCAAACATGAAGAAAGCATTTTCTAGATGGCCTCACACCGCCTACATTCATTAGAAAAAGGTGATAGTGGCAAACACCATCGAGAATCCAAATGCTATTTCTGAAGTCAACTTGGCCTTTGCAGGTGCAACAAGATCAAACACTCAACATTTGACGACTGAGAATAAGAAATTGGCACAAAAATTACAAGCTACACAACAAGAGATAGAACAAGTCTGCGCATTAGTACAAAACACATCCACCACACAGGTCTACTTGGAGGAAATGAGGGCAATGATACTTGGTGAAGTATCAACAGTTGCAAAGACCATGCAGGTTTCTATGAGGAGCTCATAACCATTAATAAGACAATTTTTCACTTGCATGGTTTATAGCAGCAGGGTAGAGACTTTGTTGAAACTCTTAATAATGTACAAGCTATCATTGCCGCCATGTAGGAATGGATGATGAGATACAAAGGGGCACCTCTTAACTTGCCAAAGAAAATGAAGCCGCATGTAGAGCTGGAGAAAGGAAGAGTTCGAATATTGATTTAGAACAACAAGCAGGTTGCCTCATTCATTGGAAGTATTCAAGACTCATATGTATGGTTACACAACAGTTTGGATTTCTTGGTGAAAGCACATGGGATCCCATTAGTTGGCTCACTCACCAAAGCCAAACGTAGACAACAGGTTAGGAAGGAGTTTGAAGAGTACTTGGAGAAGCTGAGAAAGATTGTCACCAAGGAGGATTTGGAGATGAACAAACAAAACATTAACAATTACATCGATGGTCTTGTCCAAATGAGAACAATGTTGCTCTTGCTCAAGAGGGATGTTACAACTAGCTCCAAGTCATTGTACTTGGATGCTATGTGTTAGCACTCTGTAAATTTCCCTAGGCTGAGGAGTGAAATATTAGAGGTGACCAGAAACCTATTTTAGGCTAAGGTCTAACCCCCCTAAGCTTGGAGAGGGCTCTCTCACTATCTTGTGTTATCAATCAAATAAATGATTGATAAGATATAGGTTTTAAGCTGGTTATACTGATCAAAATATAGTTCAAGATTTCTTTATTTATTTATTGAAGGTGGGTGTAGAGGGAAAAAATACTTAGGATCAGGGCATTGTTACAGATTTGAATGAATAAGGGATATGGCGCAATCCACACAAAGGAAAGGTAGATAGACCTATTGGTAATCAATAAAATTCTTCGTAGTGGTAGGATGAGTGAAGTAAAATAAAAATAAAAAACTGAGAATCCAAACAAGGATGAATTCAACTTGCCATGAAAGAAAATGACACACATATAATGATCAGCTGAATTTATCAGAGAACTAGGTGAATTCTGAAAATTTTCCTTTTAGACTGAGCATGAAGAATGTTTACACCATGAAAATATATATTATAAGTAGATTAGAAGGAAATACATAAACATACCATTTGAAAATACACATACCAATAAGCATTGTCACAAGAATCTTTGTCAAAACTGCGCCTGCCTTCTTCTATTCATTTAGAAAAAGATACAATACTTGCAAAAAAATGTAGTCTAGCCTCTAACACTCCAACCCATAACTATTTTATATACAATGAGGAATTCAAATTACCATTCTAGGTAGTCAAATTCACTCCATAGAAGTCAAATGGGCTAGATACAATGGATCTTTACTTGCTATGAAAAAAAATAGAAACTTTTATATCAATACTACTACACTTTAGAAACATCAAGCAAGTTAGAAATTATCAACATATGAATTTGAACTTAAAATTAGATGACTTTAAACATATCTACGCTCATCCAATAACTAAAATTACTTCTAGAAGCACCAAATTTTGAAATTTTCCAAATCAGAATTAACTGATTCAAACTCGACATGGTTGCAAATCATTATGGAAAAAACTGAGCATATGGATGTGCTTGAGATGATGGTGTGTTGGTGTAGAACCCACTTACTTCTTTCTTCCATGCTTGTAGGCCTCAAAAATAATTGGTTTCAGTTTGCACAACAAATGTGTAGTAAGTCTTGTATGAAACAAGGACCGAATTTTTGGAAAAATAGGGTTCAAAGATGAGCTCATATATCCTGAATCCTAATGTCTGTCACACAATCAAGGGAATTTTTTGTATATGAGAGTACCCTTGAGATAAACCTCTCTCTGTTTCCAAAAATTCCTCTCCATCTCCTCACAATATCCACCATAACTAAAACATGAAATGCCAAAACTTGAAAAATAGATTGTAAAGATGCATTTGAATCTTCCAATATATGACACTTGTGTAGAAACTGAAGGATTTTTTTGTTCTTTCGTCCATTCTTGAAAAAAACCTCATTTGGTTTTCCAAAATGAAGCTCCATTTCATCAGAAACATATTTTGAAAATGATGACAAAAATAGTCAATCTCGTAGCAAATTCGTAGCAAATGTCTGTCTTAGCATGCAACTCACTTCTGCAGCCTTCAAATTTTTTTCAGAGCTAGTATCAAATTCAAAGGGGTAAGAATGAGAGACTTCACAACAAATTTGAAACTTTCATACCACCCAAATGTTGGGTTGTGTTATGTTCTTTCCACAACTAGCCCATGTAGTTAACCGGGGGTTAGAAGGGGGGCGGAGCCCCCCTTTTGTTGCGCCGATTTTGTAGCAGGGGGAGTCACAGGGGGTTTGAGGGGCGCAGGTAACCCCACTCTAAATTTTGGTTTTGGACCCTATATTATGTTGGGCGGACCTACCTATGTTTTTGAGCATGTTTTTCGCACATGGTTTTGGATGCGATGGTTTTCGGTCTATGGTTTTGGACGCGATGGTTTTCGTTCCATGGTTTTGGATGCGATGGTTTTCAGTCCATGGTATTGGATGCTTCAACATGTATAAATATGTATTGTCAAATTAAAAGGAACATAATGAAAAATCAAGCTGGTAGTCCCAGTTTTCGAATCCAGGGGAAAATCTCTGTGTATATGTGTTTTATGTGTTATGCTCTCGCATTGTTTATTTTCTATATTTTAGAATTCATATTCAGGTAATTTTTGTATGGGGTTAAAACCTACATTTGGTATCAGAGCTATTTTGGCTTCAAGGGGATGCCTTTGTTGCTGAGGGGTTTTGCTTGGGCCTATGGTAGACCCTGTTTAGTGGGAGATCTACGAGATTGATTCTGGTGGTGAAAGAGGATGGAGAGCAGTGGAAAGATAGAGATCAAAAAATTTAATGGTCAGAGTTTTGAGTTGTGGAAACTTAGGATGGAGGATCTGTTGGTGGATAAAGATCAGTGGATTGCGGTAGATCCCAGTACTAAACCAACGACAGGGTTCGATGAAGAATGGAATAAGTTGGATCGGAAGGCAAAGAGCACAATAAAATTGTGTGTATCAGATTCAGTGTTGTTGAATGTATTAGCGGAAGCAACAACGAAGGCTTTGTGGGACAAGTTAGGGAATTTATACCAATCTAAGTCTGTGGTGAATAAACTATTCCTACGGAAAGCTGTATAACTTGAGGATGAAAGATGGAGACTCGGTGATAGAGCATTTGAACACATTTAATACTGTGGTAACTCAGTTATCATCTGTTGATATTAAAATTTCAAATGAAGATAAGTGCATTAGTTTGTTGTGTTCTCTACCAGATTCATGGGATAATCTAGTTATTGCAATAGGTAGCAATGAAACTGCCTTGCAGTTTGATGAAATAGTCTCATCCTTGCTGACGGAGGAAATGAGACAGAAAAATATGAAGAGCTAGAATGGTGACGCCTTGTTTGTATGAGGACGGTCCCATAACAAAAACAAAAATAAGTCATCGAGTGGGAGATCTAAATCTAGAGGGAGATCTAAATCTCCAGGAAAACCTGTAAAGGTGGTGTGCTGGAAATGCGAAAAGGAAGGGCACTACAAGAGGGACTGTAAATCTAAAGCTCCTGACAAAGGAAAGGGGTCTGATGATGCTCATTCTATAGAGGCGAAAACCACCTCAGATGAAGGTGGGGATGTGTACTTGGCTTGTTCAAGTACACATGAAGATCATGAGGCATGGTTGATTGACTCAGGTGCATCATTTCACTTCACTCCCCATAGAGAGTGGTTCTGCGAGTATGAGAAATACGATGGTGGTGATGTCTTCTTAGGAGATGATAGGAAGGCTAGAATCATTGTTCGCGGAAAAGTAAAGTTGAAGTTGCAAGGTGGAAGGGTTAGAACCCTTCCGGGTGTTCTGCATATTCCTGCATTGGCTAGAAATCTGATTTATGTATGTAAGTTGGATGATGCAGGTGTAAAGAGAGTGTTCGAGAAGGATACCTGCAAGATGGTTCAAGGAGCACTGGTATTGATGTGGGGATTTCGGATTGGAACTCTATACAAGCTGCAAGGTAGCACTGTTGTTGACGGGTGCAATAGTTCTATGGTTTCTGAAAATGGAGCAGAAAATCTAGTGGTCTCTGGAGAGAAGACCATGTTGTGGCATCAAAGGCTTGGACATATTGGAGAGAAGGGCCTTCGAATACTTCATGGTAAAGGTATGGTAGAAGGTATGAGTAATAGCTCCCTGGATTTTGATTTCTGTGAAAATTGTGTATATGGGAAGTAGAATCGAGTGAGTTTCCCATCTGGTGGTTAGAGGACGAA
>APFE031379318.1:10890-41899 GCA_000404065.3 Pinus taeda | reverse complement strand
TATGTGTTTTATGTGTTATGCTCTCGCATTGTTTATTTTCTGTGTTTTAGAATTTGTATGTAGGTAATTTCTGTACGGGGTTAAAACCTACACCAAAGTCTCCTTTTGAAATGATAATAGGCCACTTGATGATGTGAAGGATGTTATGATAGGGAAACTTTCTGCAATAATGAAAAGGAAATGACACATTTAACCAATAACTGACTCCTCAAGCTAACTCTTATGATGGACAGGACTTCAGAAAATTGACCTATGATGACAAAATCTCATGGCATGACCCCTTCAACTCTTATAATGACCCCTCATGGACTATTAGATCATTACAAATTTGAATTAGCGCTAAAAGAACCCTTTATGACACAAATATTTACAAGGAACTTAACTCATATGAATATTTATACAATGACCCTTTAGACTATGACATTAGTGACTCATAGTCTAAAATTGACAAACAAACCCCCAAAATGAAATAGTAAGATAGACAAACACATTTTGATTCCTGGACTATAGGACCCTAACATTGACTCCAATGGGCATGACAACCTCCTAGTGAGGTGCCAAGAACACTACAGACTAATAGCCTAACCATTGGGCAACAGAATCAAACATAAAAAACTAAAACTCAATTGGCTAACTGATTTGAAATTTACCTTAAATATGAAATCATATCACTAGAACTTTAGGGCCTTCTCATCGGACTTCAAATTATGATGATATCCACCCACACCTACAATACTTAAAAATAACACTAAACTACTGTTGTGCTATACAAACAACCCCCCATTTCTATGAAATTTTATACAAAACCTTAATATGAAATGGGTCCCTTTTAAATAAACTTAGTTAGGTTTGTGAATAAAATGGTATTTACCTCATCACAAGAAAAGTCCTTATTAAAAGGCATGATGCAAATAAATCATTTTATAAAGCCTTTTGATAGAAAACAAAGTGTTCCTTTTAAGAATATTGTACATAATTCTATATTTGTGATAAAGCGATCGGAGATCGCATATCACAATAACAAAGGGAATACACATAAAAGAAAGACCTCACCTAATCCCCTAATCCAAAAAGGAAATCACAATCGGCAATTGGGGAAATCAAAAGTCAAAGGTACACGAAACAAAGCCTCCTCAACTCCTCCGATCCGATTAAAGTAATCACAATCGGTAAACGGCCATGTCAATGATAAAGCGACATACATAAAGGACTCATCAACTCTCCCGATGCGATTATGTAAATCACAGTTGGAAATCAGCGGAATCATGTGACAAAAGGTTAAAAGCTTAAGCCTAATCCTGATTGCGATCAATTTATTGGGCACACATCTCAAAAGGTAAAAATACGCCAAAAACAGTATGCATGCATAATATCCTGCTCTATTTTATTATAATATTACCTATCGACAATCAGAGATATTCATTGTAAGTCATTAAGCCTCTCCATTTGAAACTCTTGATTGTGATTTTCGATTCATCGCTTATCGTCGATCGAGGAAATCCGAAGCACGCTTGAATTAATCATTCGGCATATGATCGACGAGATGGGCATTTATGGTAATTAAACCATGATTGGTAGTTTTAACAGCTATTTAATATTATAGTTAAGGATAGACCTTTTAAAATATTTAATCCGTGGTAATTCTTAACTGGATTTCATTTATCGTATGTCAGTCACCATAATTCTACTCATTCTCATATTAGTCGCAACAACACTATCTCTGCATCACGATTTGTAATTGCATGTGCAGAATCTCTATGAACTCTTCAATCAAGAGAAAATGAGGAAGAAATCAAAGAAGTCCACAACAACAACTCCTGCAACCAAAGATACAGGACCAAGCAAGAAAGGATTAATCTCAACTATGAAATGCCTTGGTCTGGGGAATACTAGCTGGGAAAGTATTTACAATTTGATAGAAGTGGAGGAGCCCAAAGAACTAGAAGAGGAAGCCACTGCCGATTCAACCAACAAGTTAGAGGGAACTCTAAAAGAATTGGCTTGTTCATATCTTCATAGGATAGTAGCACAGGCTAAGGTTCTACCATACACTGATGTAGTAAGATGGGTGGATCAAAAAATCCCAACTACAGATAAAACATTTTGCACAGTTGATGGGAGGATATTTGGCTCATTCAAGCCCGAAGATCTCAGACAAATGTATCATCTGCCACCACTTGAGAAGCAATACAACAAAGCATTTCTAGAAGCATTCGTAAAGGAAAACGATTCAGAGTTAGACCCGATAAAGCAATGGAGACATTTCCCTGAGAAGCACAAGCACGAGTCATTGGGTAAGTACTCTGTTGACTCATTAGCTTCCCCTTATTGCTATGTTGGAGCTGTAATGTGTAGGCTGTGGGGAATACATGATTCTACCAAATTCACTATAGAGATGGTCCCCCTAATGGAAGTAGAAATTAATGGTTATGTTATGGATTGGGCAACTATTTTGTCTGATAGAATAGCTACCGAGATATTAGAATATTGAAGGAATGCATTTACAACTTCTCAGATTGTTCCTCCTTTCTATTACAGTGCATACATTATGGATACTATTTGTTTCAATTCTGAATACCCAATACTTGGATGGAGATGGACTCCCAAAGATCCGAATCCAATCCATATTTACCACAAGCAGTTATGGAAGGCACATTACAAAAATCACTTGTATAAAATTTGCAATGGTTTTATTCTCCTTGTATATTATTCTATTTTTAATAAGCCTGCCCCCAGGATATCCCAATAAGAAGAAATTGACTTGACAGCAGTTGGTAGTTGGTTGGGGGAAGAAAAAATTACATATGTATGGATTTTTGGTAGCCTTACTAAACCCCATGTTCTCCCCCTATATGTTCCCGATAAATTGTTAGCTCAGGAATTGGCTTATTAGATAATAGTGGAAGGGACATCTAGAACCCTTATCGATTCAAAGAAACACATGTGGCCTATCTTTCCCTTACGATGTGGTATTTTCACTTTACATGACTACAAATAGGCGGAAAAAGAGACAGAAAAGATTCAAATGCTGAAACTTGTTACAATCCCGAACAGGCAATATGATCCAAGAAAGGTTGCTCATAATGTCACATCTCAAGCCAAACTTGCCAAATTTTATCACGAAGAAGATGACTTCGATGATTTATTTGCTTCAACTGAATCATTATTCTAGGTTAAAGGATTGGCCAGAATCAAGTATGAAGAAGAAGAGCTAGAAATGTTTAATAGGCTCAGAGACCAGAGGTTGCAAACTCTACCTTTGGACCTGTTGGCCACAGCCCTGACAGTCCAGTCAAGTGAAACCGAACAGAAAGATGTCGACGAGACTCCTTTAGTGGAGGAGGTTCTTGAAAAAGAAATTGCTAGCGTAGGAACAGGGACAAGAAAAGAGTAGTGAACTCATTGATTTAGACATTCACATTGATCCCAAGATGCTCAAATAATGGCAACAATTTGACTCAATCATTGGTAATACCGAGCGCCTACAGGGATTTGGCACACCTGAGGTGACAATTGGTCAGAAGTCAGCAACTAATACAATTCCAACTGAGGGAACTAGCGGCCTACCCATGACTCAAAAAGATGTAGAGTTAATCCCCGAGAATCGATTCGATGAAATTGTTCTACATGTAGAAGAAATACCACCCTTGGTTGTCTTCTATAGCCCTAAGCATAGCACTGTAATCAAGAGACAAAGGAAAAAGAGAAAACTTGATCAATCTTCTCTTTTACCTACACAAATGGAGATAACTAATGTGGTGTGGAGAGAAGAAGTCAACACTTTCGAAGATCTTACTAAACTCTCTCAGTATGCTGGAGCATACACAGCAGCTACTATGGACAAGGCATCAGAAGTCAGCAATTTACTCAAGGAAAAGGATTAAGCAATTATTTTGTTATAGATGCAAGTACAAGAAAAGTAGCAGAGGATAGAGTAGTTGGAACAACAGTTGGCAACACAAAGGCAGTCAACTGATCAATTAATTGAGCAATTGCTTAAATAGAAACAGAGGATTGATCAACATGTAATACAGAAGCTACAAGAACTATCTCTAGCATTAAGCAAACTGCAATCAATAAATGAACAATTGAGCAAATCAAAAGAAGAACAGATCGCTTAACTGTCGCTGCAAATAGAAAGGTTCAAAGGATATCCCCAAGTGGGAGAATTCAAATCAGAAGCTCTCTAGATTACTAAAGCATTATCTAATCAGTTGAACTTGTTATATCATAATATCTCTCTCGCTCTTCCCCTATGTGAAATTTCGTCATCTATGATTGATAAATCAATTGATGTGAGGCAAAAATTGGAACAAGCAGATGAGAAATTAACAAAGTTTCTCTCTTGGCAAGAAACCAAGGAAGGACAAGCTGCAATTCTACCCCAAATTCTAGAATCACATAAAGAAATCTTGTTCCTTGAGTGGCAATCTCAACTGATGAAAGCGGAAAGGGCGACGTCAAGATGCAGATAGACGACTAGTAATCTGATTGAATTGATTAATGACACTCTTTATTTGTCAAATTTAATTTCAAAAGGTTCTCTAGGGAAACTGCCATCGGTGAAAGTATTAGAACAGACATGGAAACAAGAGTTGGAAAAGAGGGAAAGATTAATAGCAAGCATTTAGACTTTAACATGGGAAACCTTTTGGTTCTTCCTTGTCAAACCTTATAGGTAGCGAATAATGATCAAATGCCTCACCGATGCAATCGGTTACATGATTATCGAAATTAGTGATGCCACATATACTGCTCAATTACATTCACATATGAGTCATCCTCCAGAACTGCAACTGATGCTCGCCATATGTCAGCTCAAGCCACAAGATAGCCAACCGAAACATTGAATCATTCTGACCGACTGCAAGCATGTCTATTTCGGGGAGATTTTCATATATTTGTGATTTGGTTATACCAGCACACAACATTTTTATTTCATAGTTAGTTAGTATAGATAGTATTTATAGACCCTTTCATGTTTTTAGAAAGGGTCCTAAAATTTTGTATTAAAACTTGGATGAGAAGTTGCACTATTGTGCTTCCGATATATTTTTTTATGAAATTGGACCTGAATTCTGAGTTTTAATGAAGAGTACTTTTGTGATATGCACTACTGCTTCTTATAAAAGTATTTCTAGGTTAGAAAGCAAGATCCGAATGCAATTCATATCGAAGGGAATTCAAATACATATGGTACTATTATCTATGTTTTGCTTCATTCTTTTATGTGAACTAGCATTCATTCATTTTGCTATTATTGATATATGTATAAGCTTTCACAATAATCTCTTTTACTTATCACTATTGAATGTTCAAGAGTTGTTATTTTTCATATATATATGTGTCAATGATATATAAGGATCGGTGCACTAATGTTTTAATTATTACTTTGTTCAACTACTTGAACAAAGTAATTATCATATGAATGAATATTTTTTGTTTATGAATATAGTCATATATATGCCTACTTTTCAATAAGAATCATCAAGAATTGCACTAAGAGAAAGACTTCCCGAGATAGATTAGTTAATTATATTGTTGCATTTTAGAATAAATCTTTCATCATTTTCCATTAGATATTAGTAAATCAATCACTTATCCATCCCATTCATAAATCATTGGGAAACTGGTCCCATTATATCCAGCCGGAGCCACCACACCAAACGGAAAAGGAGCTGCTTTTATGGTTGGGACTAGGTGGTTTTCCTTGATGTTGATGCAACGATTTTCGAGGCATCAACAACTACCAAAACAAATTGTTGGAAATTCACACTACTCAAAAATATGCTCAGAGGGTTGAGCTTATTCACACACCTATTCACTCTAACTGATCCACAAACTATTTGATTAAGTGAAGTCAAACATCTAGTACAACCATGAAAGAAAATCGCTTGATGACTGGACTTTGCTTTCAATTTTCTCAAATCTAAAGAAAATGTTTACAATTAGCAACTCAAAATTCAACTAAAATTGATAACTAGAATCCATAAATACAAGAACATTTATCTTCCTTTATGACTGCAACAAATTGGAAAAAGGGTGGAGACCATGAATTCCTTCATTCGGTTGATCCTTCTCAAATTGCAATGCAAAAATTTGTTCTTTCCTATCATCCATATTAGAGACAAGGTTTGCATGTTCTTTCAAATATTCAATTGAGGTAGCCACATCTTGAATAACAAAATGTCTACATCTACGGGGTCTAGAACAACTTGCTCTTCTTCATTATTTCCTTGCAACTCTGGGTAATTACTTTCATAAGTTTTTTAATGAGATGAAAATTAGGAAAATGAATGACATGAATAACCAGATGATCTACTATCCTTATCTATTTCTTGGGTATTTTAAAACTATTGAATATGTTCATCAATATAAAGAGAACAAACTTGTTGTATTACTTCATCAATATCAAGAGAATAAACACGAACATTTACATCAAATTCTTGCTTATTTTCATCTTCAGCTATGGAAAAAAATATTTCCTGCTGGGAATCCACCTGAATATCATGGCAACTATCCTCATCATTTACCATTTCCTTTTGTTGTTTAAAATAATTCTCATGCTTTTGATCACAAAAAGGCTCACAAGATTGCTGCAAATTTTCATTCACTCCAGAAGATGGAACATGGATGTCATCATTAAAATCCAAGGGAGAGGCTACCATTTCTTCTTGGTAATGAAAAGGATTGTCACGAAGGGCCTCTAAAATTTCCTCATCCATGAACTCATTATCTTCATACGAGCTTTCCAAACTTTCAATGAAACTCTCAAAATGTCCACAACAATTTTGAACCAACAATAAAGATGGATAATATTCTTTAAAATTTTCAAAGAATACTGTATGAAATGCTTTAAAGAACATAAAATAGTAGCTAGTAATTATTCATACCATGACCTTGTCTTTCCTTCCAAAGTAGCCATGAACATCTTCATGAGACAATCTTCATGCCATTCAGCATTAAGCCTCTGTGAATGCATATGAAATTTAATAAGATGTAAAGAAGTATCATCACCATTCTCATCTTTGAAATTTGGAAAATATGATTCCCAATCTATACAAGGCATACGATTTGGAAAGCTAGGTATATGAGCATGATTCATAGGCGCACACCTCACAATTGAATTGATTTTTCGCCAAGAGTTGCCAGTAAAACTCTGATTTTCAAATCCTGTTGCCAATGGAGTCTTTGGATCCGGCTGAAAACTGATTGGAGTCACCAAGTGAATGGTTCAACCTTCATGTGTCTAACTGTTGTCCACCATCAATAATCTGATCTGAAACTTTAATGATCTTTCTCAGGGAAGATGGAACCTTTCGATGCTTCATAATGACACCAATATGTTACCACTTTGTAAATTTCCCTAGGTTGAGGAGAGAAATTTCAAAAGTAACCACAAACCTATTTTAGGCTAAGGTCCATGCCCCCCAGCCTTGGAGAAGGCTCTCTCATTGTCTTGTGCTATCAATCAAATAAATGATTGATAGGATCTAGGTTTTAGGCTGGTTATACTAATCAAAAGATAGTTCAAGATTTGTTTTTTTTTATTGAAGGTGGGTGTAGAGGGCATAACTACTTAGGATTAGAGCATTGTTACAGATTTGAATGAATAAGGGATATGGTAAAATCCACACAGGCGAAAGGTAGGTAGACCTATTGGCAATCGATGAAATTGGTTGTATTGGTAGGATGAGTGAAGTAAAAGTAGGATGACAAACTGAGCATCCAAACAAGGATGATTTCAACTTTCCATGGAAGAAAATGACACCCATATAATGATCAGCTGAATTTATCAGAGCACTAGGTGAATTATGAAAAATTTCATTTCAGATCGAGTTTGAAGAATGTTTACGCCATGAAAATATATATAATAAGTACATAAGAAGGAAATACACAAACATACCATTAGAAAATACACATACCAATAAGCACTGACACAATAATATCTGTCAAAACTAAACTTGCCTTCTTCTATTCATTTAGGAAAATATACAATACTTGCAGAAAAAGGTAGTCTAGCCTCTAACACTCCAACCTAGAATTGTTTTCCATGTCTTTACATCATCATATACAATGAGGAATTTGTGGTCAAATTCACTCCATAGAAGTCAAATGGGCTAGATACAATGCATCTTTACTTGCTATGTAAAAAAAATAGAAACTGTTATATCAAGACTAATACGCTTTAGAAACATCAATCAAGTTGGAACTTATCGACACATGACTTTGAAATTAAAACTATATGATTTTAAAATTATCTACGCTTATCCAATAACTAAAATTACTTCTAGAAGCTCCAAATTTCGAAAATAGAATTAATTGATATGTTTGCACAACAGAGGGTACAAGTTGTCAAACTCGGCATGGTTACAAATCATTCTTGACAAAACTGAGCAAATGGACGTGCTTGAGATGATGGTGTGTCAGTGTAGAACTCACTGTGTGCTTCCTTCCATGCTTGCAGGCCTAAAAAATGTTTGTTCTAAGCTTGCGCAAATAATGCGTAGCAAGTCTTCCACGAAACAAGGACCGAATTTAAGGAAAAATAGGGTTCGAAGATGAGCTCATCTATCCTGAATCCTGAAAAATGTTACAATAAAGAGTGATTTTTTTGTATATGAGAGTGTCCTTGAGAGAAACCTCTCTCAATTTCCAAAAATTACTCTCCAGCTGCTTACAATCTCCACCTAAACATCATAACTAAAACAGGAAATGCCAAAACCTGAAAACAAGACTGTAAAGACGCATTTGACTCTTCTAAAAGATGACACCTATGCATAAACTGAAGGATTTTTGTTCTTTGTTCTGTTCTTGACAAAAGTCTGGCTTTGTTTTCCAAAGTGAAGCTCCATTTGGTCGGAAACATATTTTGAAAATGATGTCAAAAACAATCAATTTCGTAGCAAATGTTTGTCTGAGCCTGCAACTCACTTCTTCAGCCTTCAAATTTTCTTTAGAGTTGGTATCAACTTCGAATGGGGTAAGAATGAGAGAGTTTGCAATAAATTTGGAACTTTCATACTACCCAAAGCCTCCTTTTGGAATGATAATAGCCTAGTTGATGATTTGAAGGATGTGATGAGAGGGGAACTGTTTGCAATAATGAAAAGGACATGACACATTTAACCAATAAATGAATCTTCAAACTAACTCTTATTTTCATACAACCAACTCACAAAATAAAAGAAGAGATAGATCAACGACTTCAAAATTAGCCTCTTCGAGGGGGCAAAATTCTTTACATTACACAAATGAACAATTCTTGGATGATACAAATGACATGACCTCATTTCTATATATAGGAGTCTAAGGGGTCACAATATAATCAGAGCCTACATAATAATAATATTGTAATGGCACAAAAATACAATAAGGGGGTTGCACTAACACTAGTAGTATAGGGACCTAACATGCCCCATTCCTTCAAAAAGTGTTGCCCTCAACGCTTGACTAGTTATGGATGATTCTCTATAAAATTATCATCCTCCCATGTGAAATATTCAACGGGTAAGTTCTTCCACTTGATGAGATACTCTGAAATTGATCAATTTCATAGCTGTCGGGTTCTTATTTCTGTGACTACTTCAGGTTCCAATATGAATTTTCCTTCCTCATCAAGTTCCAACAATATTGTTTGAACTGGGAACTTGTCACCTATAACCTTCTTTAATCATGAAACATGGAAAATTTGGTGCACTCGGGAAGATGTAGGAAGCTCCAATTTGTATGCCATAGTACCAAAATTTTGCAACACCTTGTAAGGATCATAGTACTTTGGTGATAATTTATTATCCTTCTTAGCTTGCTTGAGGACATTTGTTTTTATGGTTGTAGCCGTAAAAATATCCAATTTCCTACATCAAAACTTATTTCACTACAATGTTGATATTCCTGTTGTTTCATTTCATTCTACACCAAAGTGAGGTTATCCTTTAAGAGTTGGAGATTTTTTTGATGCTTGATGTGATCTTTTATTGCTTGAACCTTAGAATTTTCTCTTAAAGATGATGTGATGGATGGTGTATGGTATCCATAAAGTGCCATAAATGGGGTCATTTTTTTGAAGCGTTATATCACCATTCAACCATAGGTAAATACTTGACCCATTGTGTTTGTTTATCATATACAGAGCAATGAAGATTTCCTTCCAAACATTTGTTCACTATCTCTGTTTGTCCATCTATCTTGAGAGTTTGAGTGGTAATTCCTGCTAATGCACTACAAGATATGGTTTTAAAGAGAGATTCCATACAGGCTGGCAGAATTTTATGTTAGTGGAAAAACCTGTGAACAATTTATGAAACCAATGTTTCAGACTAGCTAGGTGAGTCCATCATCAGGGTAATGAGATTTGTATTTTGAGAAGAGAGAGTTGTGAAATTATGGAGCTATTAATAGTTGTTTAGAAAAATATTTGATATCTTTTTCCCATGAATGCCTTCTCCAATGAATCAAGTTCCCAAGGACGAACCTCATGTTGAATGTTATCCTTTAATGTCCTTATTAAGTCATTAATCCTCTGCTTCTCTGGAACACAATTTACCCTTATATTCAATTTTTGGAATTCCTCAATGTGATCTACTATTGAACCCCTTTTTTTATATTTATCAATTGGCTAAAGAAGGTGTTGCTCTTTGTATCCTAATAACGTGTTATCATTTCCTGTGTAAAAATTGACCAGGTGACAGGTGGTTTACGAGAACAAAGCCCTCTAAACCATACAAACTGATTTGGTTCTAAATATACAGATGTAATACATACCTTTTGTAATAGTTTCACATCATGTAGATCAAAATATTGCTCCATTTGTAGTATCCAAGTTACTGGATCCTTGCCATCAAACTTCCTCATATTTCCTTTTATTCCTTTTAGGAACTCGATCTTGAAACGATTGTAACTCTGTAATTTCGGATCTCCAAGTTCTAAAATTTGATCCTATTGTAGCCCTCTAAGTCCTCTTTCCAACCCCATAGGTCTGATTGAGATTGGATTCTTCAAGGAAGCCTTATGTCCAATCTCTCACGATGACCTGATTATAGATTAGTTCAGTAGAAGGAACTTGTACAAAGTTCCTCGTGTCCCTTTTCAACCTTTGTCCCTAAAAATGATACCCAACAAACTAAGTTCCATTCTTTTTCTTTCACTTTTAATGAAATTTGAATCCAATTCTTAGAGAGAAATTTATGATGATTTTCCCAAGGTCACATGTTTGAGATGGAATTCGAGAGCCTGGAAAAACCCTAACTTCCTCAGTTCATATCTCCGAAAATATAGCGAGAGGAGATTTGAAATCAGGTCATGAGGCTCATCAAGGTTTCTTCTCAAATGGATGTTAATTTAATCTTTTGAAACTTCGTGGAGACAAAGTTATAGCAAAAATTTCACAATGCCTTGTTTGAAGCAGCGAAACCCTAGAATCCAAAGCTCTAATACCAAATGTTATGCAACCAACTCTCAAAATAAAAGAAGAGATAGATCAACAACTTCAAAATTAACCTCTTCAAGGGGGAAACCTTCTTTAAAAAACACAAATAAAAATTCTTGATGATATAAATGACAAGGCATCCTTTCTATATATTGGAGTCTAAGGGGTCACAATATAATCAGAGCCTACATAACAATAATATTGTAATGACACAACAATAAAAATAGTGGGATTCTGTGGGGCACAATAATAACAATATAGGGATTACATGGCCACAACTATACAATAAGGCGGTTCCACTAATAACAATAAGGGGCTACACTAATAGTACAGAGACCTAACACTTACGATAGACATGAATTCAACAAACTGACCTATGATGAGAAAATCTCATGACATGACCCCTTCAACTCTAATAATGACCTCTCATGGACTATTAGACCTTTACAAATTCAAATTAGGGCTAAAATACCCCTTTATGACACAAATATTTACAAGGAACTTAACTCATATAACTCTTTATAGAATGACCCTTTAGACTATGACATTTAGTGAATCATAGGCTAAAATTGACAAACAGACCCCCGAAATGAAATAGTAAGATATGAAAACACACTTCTATTCATAGACTATAGGACCCTAACACTATGGAGGCTAAAGTTCGATTCCATCTAGACACCATCACATAGTTTGGGGATTTCATCGTACAGTACCGAGAGTGGCACCAATATGTTACCAAGAAGCATCAAGTGGAAGTTGCTCAGCTAGAGTTTCCACAAACTCAAGCATCATAGTACTTTGTATTTTTAGGTTATCAAGTTGTCTCTACCCTATTTTGTCTTATATGGATATGAATGTAAAATATAATATTATTTGTAATTATTTGTAAAGTGAAATTCCAAGTCTCAATTGTAGGAATTTACAGGGTAAGTTCCTCAGATAGAACACTAAAGGACACCGCTCACAAATAGATCACAGATCAATACACCAATATTCTAGATGTGGTTAAAATCCTCAAAGAGGGAAACAGTCGACGGCCTAAGCCAAAGCAACCACTTCAGGAAATTTATTAATGTAAAAGAAAGAAAATTTACATAAGTTTCTCTCATCAATAGTCACCTTACAAATGACCATCCATGCTCTTTAAATAGAGATCATGGGCCAATCGGGTGTTAAGACATGGATCAAGTGTTGGTAATACTGAGGAGAGAACGAACCATCAGATCACTTCATGTCTAGAACATATTGTGACTGTCGGATTGTAAGTTACAAAAGTACATAGTAAAGAAACACACTTTACCTAACTCTACACTAGAACAATTTATACTTAACTATTTCCGATATGTCAAAATATCCTAACATCCCCCCCTTAAGAAAAACTTGGGATAGGATTTAAGGATGTACAAATATGACACAATAGGAGAAGGAAGGAGGCATTAGAGCCTATCCCCCCTTAGTGACAACTTCCTGGAATTAAACCATAAATCAAAGTTTAGTAAACTTCGCCTCTGTGAGAGCCTTTGTAAAGATATCTGCAACTTGATCATTGGTTGAACAATATTGCACTTCAAGAACATGGTCATGAATGAGCTTTCTCATGAAGTGCATGTGTATTTCAATGTGTTTGTTACACTGATGTTGGATTGAATCTTTGCATAGCTGAATGGCACTTTGATTATCACACCAAAGTGTAGTCAGATGCTGCTGCTGAAAGAAAAATTCTGACAGGATTTGACAAAGCCGCATGGCTTTGTTACTAGCTTCTAAGGTGCCACGATACTCTGCTTCTGCTAATGAAAGAGAAATGGCACCTTTTTTCTTGTAAGCCCATGTAACAGGTCCAGAAACAAGAGTGAAGACATAACCTGCAGTAGACTTCCGATCATTATGGTCACTAGCCTAATCAGAATGAGTGAAACCAACCAATAGAGGAGATGCTTCTGCACTATAATGAATCGCAAATTGAACTGTACCTTAAACATAACAAAGTATTATTTTAGTTGATTTCCAATGACTTTCATGTGGGTTTTGCATAAAACAAGAAATAAGGCCAAAAACAAAGGAAAGGTCAGGACATGTATGGGTCAGATATAAAATTTTTCCTACAAGATGACGATATAAGGTAGCATCAACTTCAGGGGAAGTACAAGTGATTGAAAGTTTAGCTCTAGAATAAAAGGGAGAAGGGGCTGGCTTACAGTCTTCCATGTGAAAATGGTGTAGAAGATCATAGACATACTTGGAATGGGAAAGGGAAATACCTTCCTTGGATTGCAAGACTCGAAGACCAAGAAAATAATATAAGTGTCCTAAGTCTTTCATTTCAAACTGCTTTTTAAGGCTGGAATTCACATGGGTTATAAGGTTGGGATCAATACCAGTAAGGATAAGATAATCAATATAAAGAACAAGAATGATAAGAGACTTACCCACTTTCCTGGTGTAGACAGTATTGTCAGAATCACACCTAGAAAATCTAGTATCTAAAATAAAGCTATCCATTTTGGCATACCAAGCCCGAAGGGATTGCTTGAGACCATAAAGGGATTTCTTAAGCCAACATCCAAGGCTGAAGTCTGTTTGTATAAAGCCAGGAGGTTGTTCCATATAGATTTCTTCATGCAAGTCCCCATGCAAGAAGGCATATTTAACATCCATATGATGGACTTCCCATTTGAATGAGGCAACAAGAGAAAGAACAAGGCAGATAGAGTTCATTTTGGCAACATGGGAGAAGGTTTCAATATAGTCAATGCCTTCAACTTGTGAAAAACCATTAGCAACAAGAAGAGTTTTATATTTATCAACTTTTCCATCTGGTCCAAACTTGGTTCTATAAACCCATTTGCATCTACCAAGTTTTTTTCCCTTTGGAAGAGGAGCAAGATCCCATGAATCATTTGAAAATAATGAACGATATTCTTCATTAATAGATGCATCCCAATCTGGATGGCCTGAAGCTTCTGCAAAGGTTTTAGGATCATAATTTGCTGAAGCTTGAGCCAGTAAAGAAGAGGCTCTATCAAACTAAGAACGTGTGTGACACTGATTTGTAGGATCACTTGTAAGAGCACCTATGGCATACCGAGTAGTGAAGACCCATTTTGGAAGCCAAGGAGCTGAAGGAGGATCCTGAGAAGGCAGGGGAGGATTTTTATCTCACTGTCATCATCTGAAGAAGAAATATTTTCAGAAGTAGAAGGGATAGAGAGAGGTGGCACATCCACTGAACTAGGCTCATAGGCCGATATATTTTCAAGAAACTTTACATCTCTTCTAATGATAACCTTTTTGGATTTAGGTGGAAGAAATCTATTTCCTTTGACGTCTTCAGAATATCCAACAAAAAGACATTTTTCACTCTTAGGATTTAAGGCTTTATGTTTCTCATTAGGAATATGGGCCCATGCTTCACTTCCAAAAAAATGAAAGTGACTTACATTTGGTTTAATTCAGTGCCATGCTTCTTTTGGAGTGATACTCTTTAAAACCTTAATAGGAGTGCGATTTACTATGTAATTTTCCCAAAAATTAAGACTAACCCGTTTAGATTGAAGCATTCAATTAGCCATTTCTTTTAAGGTGAGATTTTGATATAGGAGCATAGGGCTTGAAGACAAATTCAAAGAATTATTCCAAAAATACAAAAAAATATTACAGGGAAAAGAGTGGGATCCTTTAGCCATCAATTTCCATGTTTTTCTAGTTAAGCATAGAGCTAGAATATAGGATTTGATCATGATGTAATAAGTTTTAGTTAGTTAGTTGTAGTGGAGATTCTTGAGGAGAATGCCTCGCAAGACAGATAGGGTTAATAAATTTTGGCCTTTGAATTAGGATATGGTTGTTAGGATGAACCAATACTTATGTAATTTTCATGCTATTGTAAAGGGATTTTGACTGTTGAAGAAATTTGGCTTTCCTAGAGTGAATCTAGTAAAGTGGAGAAATTTAGTTTCTGTGTATGTGGATGAGAAATTCTCTGTCAAATTCTGAAGGATAATCTCCTTCGAAATCTCCATGTTATTGTGAAATTCAAAGTTAATCAGTGTTCTGTGAGATTGAATGAAATGATGTTGACTGTGTTAAATTCTGTGTTTTAACTGTGTTTCTCATGAACCTTGAGTGTGTGGAATGAATGGTCGAGATCAATGGAGGAAGACTTGCAATGTGAAGATTTAATTTAGACAGTTAGATTTCGGTCGAGATCGATCAACAATGTTCGGGCGCATAAGTTAACCGACAGTTAATGAGCCGAAGCAGGTGTGAGAAACCACAAGTGGATATCGGGTGGAAGAAAGGCGGTAAGTGCTAATTCACCCGTTGGCTTCGATTCCATACAGATAGTGACACATAACAATGAGGAGAGAGAGGGAAACCACTTTTTCGGGTGGATTTGGAGTGTGCAAGTTAGCCGACCGATATGCATATGAGCCATTAGATCTGGTGGAGTAAGATCGACGGTTGATAGTCGTGGATCAGGTTTGAGGTCAGGGAAGTATTGTAGACCGTTAGATCTTGAATAGATCAACGGTGAAGAAGTGCTGATAGGTTTTATAAGGAGGATTTAAATTTTTTATTAAACTAAGGTTTGTATTACCGTCAGGTCCGGTATGGTGGTAGTTTAGCGGAAATCTGCGATTTTTGGAGGGCTGCTAACTTAGCGAAGCTCTAAAGGTTATTGGTGGACGAAAAAGAGCCTATTAAACTAGCATTTACACCCACAAATGGAAGTAGAAGATATAATTTAACAATTTGGGAGATTGACACTCCTGCCTGTACCCAAACCGCCATCATTAGTGGTATCAAAGCAACTTGTTGACACTGAATTGAATCCCAGAAGTAAGCGAAGGAAATCCAATATGGCTTTTAGAGTTGGAAGAGGACAAGGACGTGGTAGAAGAGGACGACCAGTTGCAAATGCTGAGGTGATGGAAGCTATGCAACAGATGCAGGCTAGATTAGAAGCATTGACAGCAAGGAGAAATATAGATGATGGAGATGTTAGTGAGCCCGAGGTTGAAACTGAAGAAGAGGAGGAAACTATAGCAGTTACTCCTGAGATGAGATTCTTCCAATCAGTGTTGAGATCCACAGCTAGGCCAAAAACCGAGGTTTCAATATATGCAAGAGGATTGAATCCATAAGAATTGATAGACTCGATTAATGGCATGGAGAAATTCTTTGATTATGAAGAAACAAAAGATGAAAAGAAAGTAAAGTTTGCTGTCACCAAGCTAAAAGGACATGCAACACTTTGGTGGGATGGAGTGTAGGCAGAAAGAAAGAGTCTTGGAAAGCAACCAATCAAAAATTGGAATAGGATGGTAGCAAAGCTAAGAGGTAAGTTTCTACCAAGTAATTATCAGCAAACCTTGTTTAGACAAATGCAGAATCTTAGATAGAGGTCTATGACAGTGAGAGAATATACAAAGGAATTCTATAAGGTAAGTATAAGAGCTGGACAAACTCAGGATACAGATGAGAAGGTGGCTAGATATGTGAATGGTCTTAGGATGGACATTCAACATGAGATAAGTATACTATCTCCTAAAACAATAGAAGAAGCTTATCAGGTGGTACTGAAGGCTGAAGAAAAACTCATGAGGAAGTAGTCTGCTAGAGGAAGAGGTACTTTCCGAGGAGAAGGAAGTCAAGGTGGTAGAGGAAGATCTACAACACCTAGAGATGGAGCTAGTAGCATCTCAACCCAGAATGCAACCACAGGAGATGATGCAGGTGGCAGAGAGAGTTTTTCCAGAGGAAGAGGAGGCAGAGGCAGAGGAAGAGAAGCAAGATGTTACAGATGTAACAAACTGGGACACAGAGCTTTTGAATGCTCAGAGAATGTAGGAACAAGTTATAGGAATGCAATTGTTGCTCAAGTTGAGGAAGAAGGAGTAGTAGTGACAGAAGAAGAAAATGTACCAGAGAGAGGATAATCTTTGGTAGTCAATAAATTTTTGCTCAAGCTAGCAAAAGAGATAGTTGAACCATCACAAAGGAAGAATTTTTTCTGAATAGTGTGTAAGGTTCAAGGGAAATGATGTCAGATGATTATTGATAGTGGCAGAACTAATAATTTGGTCTCTACAGAAGTGGTGGAGAAATTGAAGTTGAAGACAATGAGACATCCAACACCTTACAAGGTGTCATGGTTACAAAAGGGACATCAGTTGTTAGTGAATGAACAGTGTGAAGTGGAGTTGCAGTTGGGCAAATATAAGGATAAGATTGTATGTGATGTGATGCCTATGGATGTGTTTCACATATTTCTTGGGAGACCTTGGCAATATGATGGAGGAGCTATGCATGATGGAAAAAGAAACACATACAAGTTTGGTAAATATGGTGTCAATCATACATTGCTACCTCTGGGAGAAGAGGATGCGTCAGGAAAGAAGACTGATCCAAAAACCCTATTACTAGGAGGAAATGAATACTTACAACAAATTGAAGAAAATGAGGTAAATTTTGCTGTAATTTGCAAGCCCAAGGTAATAATGAATTCTACTGAAGTTTCTAATTTACCCATTCAAATTCAAGAAATGTTGGACAACTATTGTGATATCATTATTGATGATTTTCCTAATGAGTTACCACCCATTAGAAGAATTAGCCATCATATAGATTTGATTCCTGGAGCACATCTACCAAACAAAGAAGCTTACAGAATGACTCCCATAGAAATTGAAGAGGTTAGAAAGCAGGTTCAGGAATTGCTTGACAAAGGATTGATCAAAGAAAGTTTGAGTCCTTGTGCAGTACCAACAATGTTAAGTCCAAAGAAAGATGGAGGTTAGAGAATGTGTACTGATTCAAGAGCCATCAATAAAATCACAATCAGGTACATATTTCCTTTACCTAGAATTGAAGATTTGATGGATTGTTTGAGTGGAGCAAAGTATTTTACAAAACTAGATCTGAAGAGTGGGTATCATCAGATAAGGATAAGAGAAGGGGATGAGTGGAAAACTGCTGTTAAGACAAATGAAGGATTGCATGAATGGAGAGTAATGCCTTTTGGGTTGTCAAATGCACCAAGTATGTTTATGAGACTCATGAATGAAGTTCTTAAGGAGTTTATTGGTAAATTTGTAATAGTATATCTGGACGATATATTAGTTTACAACAGGTCTAAGGAGGAACACATGAGACATTTGAATTATGTATTGCAAAGGTTACAACAAGAGAAATTATTGCTGAATTTGAAGAAATGTTCATTCATGAAAGAGGAATTAGTGTATTTGGGTTTTGTTATTTCTGCTGAAGGATTGAAGATGGATCTAGAGAAGATCAAGGCAATCATGGAGTGGCCTTCACCTAAAAGTACTTTTGAGGTAAGAAATTTTCATGGTATTGCTAGTTTTTGTAAGAAATTCATAAAGAATTTTAGTAACATTAATGCTCCTATTGTTGAGACTATAAAGAAGAATAAACAACCATTTAGATGGACCACTGAAGCAGAAAATAATTTTCAGATATTGAAGAAGAAGATCACTGAAAAACCTATTTTGGTTCTACCTAATTTTAATAAACCTTTCCAAGTGAAATGTGATGCCAGTGGAGAATCTCTTGGAAGTGTTTTAAGTGAGGAAGACAGACCTATAGCTTATTTTAGTGAAAATCTGAATGATTCAAAGAAGAAGTATTCTTCTTATGATAAAGAGTTTTATGCAGTTGTGCAGTCATTGAAGAACTGGAGACATTATCTAATGTCAAAAGAGTTCATATTTTATTTAGATAACCATGCATTGCAGTATATTATGCAACAACCAAAGCTTAATTAGAAACATGCCAAATGGGTAGAGTATCTTCAGGGCTTCCATTTTGTCTTGAAGCATATAAATGGCCAATAAAACAAAGTTGCAGATGCTTTAAGTAGGAAAAATACATTATTTCAAGACAGTCAAATTCAAGTGTTGGGTTTTGATTTTCTTAAATAATTGTATGAGACTGATTTAGATCTTAAGGAGGCATTTGAAGCTTGTAAGAATCATGTTTTCATGGATAGGAATAAATGGTTGGATTATTTCTTACAAGATGGATTGTTGTTTAAGAGAAATCAGCTGTGCATACCAAATTGTTCTATGAGGGATAACTTAATCAAAGAGCAACATAGTGGTGGACTTGCAGGACATTTTGGTATAGATAAGACTTATGAACAGTTGAATAGATTTTTATTTCTGGCCGAAAATGAGATCTAAAGTGGAGAAGTATGTGAAAACTTGCAAAGTTTGTCAATATGCAAAGGGAAGAAGCCGAAACACAAGTTTGTATGTTCCATTACCAATTCCAGTTAGGCCTTGGGATATGGTAAGTATGGATTTTGTTTTGGGCTTACCAAAGACTCAAAGAGGAAATGATTCAATCTTTGTTGTAGTGGACATATTTTCAAAGATGGCACATTTTATTCCATGTTATAAAACTAGTGATGCTACTCACATTGCTAATTTTTTTTTCAAGGAGATTGTAAGATTACATGGGTTACTTAAGAGTATTGTCTCAGTCAGGGATTCCAAATTTGTTGGACATTTCTCGAGGACATTATGGAAAAAGTTGGGAACTAAACTGAGTTTCAGTTCTGCCTATCATCCACAGACTGATGGACATATTGAAGTTGTGAACATGAGTTTGGGTAATCTTTTAAGGAGTCTTGCTGCAGAAAGTCCAAAGCAGTGGGATCAAGTGTTGGCATAGGATGAATATGCATATAATGACTCACCTAACATGAGTACATCACATTGTCCATTCCGTATAGTTTATGGAATGCATCCAAGAGGTGTGTCTAAGTTAAGAAACTTGGGGAAAGATGAGATGGGAAGTGCAGAGGGAGAAGATTTTTCTTTAGAAATACAGGCAATACATGAACAGGTGAAACAACGGCTACCTGATAGCAACATCAAGTACAAAA
Organism: Pinus taeda; assembly: GCA_000404065.3. Classification (NCBI taxonomy): domain Eukaryota; kingdom Viridiplantae; phylum Streptophyta; class Pinopsida; order Pinales; family Pinaceae; genus Pinus; species Pinus taeda. The sequence goes on along the minus strand of APFE031379318.1, from coordinate 21,557 downwards.
ACAGAGCAGACATGAGAAGAAGAGAAGTGAAATTTGAAGTTGGGGATTTAGTTTTAGCACACCTAAGGAATGAAATATTTCCAAAGAGGGAGTATAACAAATTTAAGTTCAAGAAAATTGGACCATGCAGAGTATTGAGGAAAGTTTCTGCAAATGCATATGAAATTGAATTACCCCCCCATATTGGAATATCTCCAATTTTCAATGTTGCTAATTTGTACAAGTATGAAGGTGAAACTGCAAATGATACAGAAGAAGACCAAGAGACACAAGAAATTGATTGGGTAAAACAGTTACCTACAACAAAGGAATTATAGCCATAAAGGATTTTAGACAAGAAAGTGTTCAAGAAAACCAGAGGACAAGAGTATTTTCAGTATTTGGTCAAATGGAAGGATCAGCCAATTGCTTAAGCTACTTGGGTAATAGAAAAAATGCTAGATAAATTGGTCAGTTCTGTAGAAGAGCTCATGGACAAGAGCCCATGAAGAATTTTTTCCTTAGGAGTCTTATGCAGGAGCATAGGGCTTGAAGGAAAATTCGAAGAATTATTCCAAAAATACAAAAAAATATTACAGGCAAAGGAGTGGGATCCTTTAGCCATCAATTTCCATGTTTTTCTAGTTAAGCATAGAGCTAAAATATAGGATTTGATCATGATGTAATAAGTTTTAGTTAGTTAGCTGTAGTGGAGATTCTTGAGGAGAATGCCTCACAGGATAGATAGGGTTAATAAATTTTAGCCTTTGAATTAGGATCTCATTGTTAGGATGAACCAGTAGTTATGTAATTTTCATACTATTGTAAAAGGATTTTGACTGTTGAAGAAATTTGGCTTTCTTGGAGTGAATCTAGTAAAGTGGGGAAATTTAGTTTCTGTGTATGTGGATGAGAAATTCTCTATCAAATCCCAAAGGATAATCTCCTTCGAAATCTGTGTTATTATGAAATTCGAAGTTAATTGGTGTTCTGTGAGATTGAATGAAATGATGTTGACTATGTTAAATTCTGTGTTTTAACTGTGTTTCTTGTGACCTCTGAGTGTGTGGAATGGATGTTTGAGATCAATGGAGGAAGACTTGCGGCGTGAAGATTTAATTTAGACGGTTAGATTTCGGTTGAGACCGATCAACGATGTTCGTGCGTAGAAGTTAACTGACAATTAACAAGCCGAAGTGGGTTAGAGAAACCACAAGTGGATATCGGGCAGAAGAAAGGTGGTAAGTGGTAATTCACCCATTGGCTTTGATTCCATACAGACGGTGACACGTAGCAGCGAGGAGAGAGAGGGAAACCACTTTTTTGGGTGGATTTGGAGTGTGCAAGTTAGCCGACCGATATGCATATGAGCCATTATATTTGGTGGAGCAAGATTGATGGTTGATAGGTGAGTAGGTTCGAGGTCAGGGAAGTGTTGTAGACCGTTGGATCTTGAATAAATCAATGGTGAAGAACTGCCGACAGGTTTTAGAAGACGGATTTCAAAATTTTATTAAACTAAGGTTTGTATTACCGCCGAGTCCGGTATGGTGGTAGTTTAGTGGAACTCTGCGTTTTTTGGAGGGTTGATAACTTAGTGAAGCTCTAAAGGTTATCGGTGGATGATAGAGACCTCATTGAACCAGTATTTACACCCACAAATAGTAGTAGAAGATATAATTTAACAATTTGGGAGATTGACACTCTTGCCTATACCTAGACCGCCATCAGATTTTTCCTTTCAGCTACACCATTTTGTTGTGGAGTATATGGAATAGTATGTTGTAATTGAATTCCATGCTCAGTGCAAAAGTTGATGAATTTGTTGTTAACATATTCTCCACCATTATCAGATCTTAGCTTAAGAATTTGATGTCCAGATTGTTTATCAACAAAGGCCTTAAAGGACAAGAACATGTTAAAGAATTCAATCTTTAGTGTTAAGAAGTATACCCAAATGTGTCTCAATAAATCATCAATAAAAGTTAAGAAATACTTGTTTCCAGAGAATGAAACAACAGGAAGTGGACCACATAAATCAATGTGCACAAATTGTAAAGGGGCTGAGGCATGCTAAGTGGCACGTTTTTCAAAACTATCCCGATGATGTTTTCTGAGTACACATCTGGAACAAACACCATCTCTGCAAGATACCATATGAATACCTGTCACCATATTTTCCTTACATAGATTTTGAATAGAGTGATAGTTTAAGTGACCAAATCGCTCATTCCAAAGTTTGCACACTCCATCATTATGAGCAACAAATACCGAGGGAAGAGTTGATGACCCAAAGTTGTTAAACTTATACAACCTTGTAAAATCATCAGCAATGCCAGTAGCTAAAATTTGTCTAGGATCTCTTAGGTCCTTAATTACAACATCATGAGGTGAAAATTCAATGGTTTTACCTTCACCTAAATGAGTTATCTGATATACAGATAGAAGGTTGTAGGATAATGTAGGAACAAATGATACATCATTAAATTGACCATTGTCTAGATGAATAGTTCTAGCCCCTACAACACTAAGAGATCTATCATCACCAACATATATATTTTTGTTGTTACAATCATTTAAAGAATAAAACATGGATTTGTTTTTGGTCATGTGATAAGAAGATCTAGAATCAATGAACCACTCATGAGAATGAGAATAAGAAGATATATTTAATGCATAACCAGACCGAGATGCTCGACAACTACATGGAGAAAGTGTTATTCTTGAAGATGAAGTTGAAGTTGAATAGTTCTCCAAATGGATGTGATGCTTCTTCATTGTTGCTTCCAAGGCATCCATTTTTTTAAAGTTTTTGGATTCTAAGTGGCCATCATGGTTACAAAGTTTCAATTTGTATCATTCTTCTTCCCTTTGTTTTTATATGCCTTATCATTTTGTTGAATTGATTTTTCATTTTGAGATTGAAATTGCTTAGGACCCTTGTTTGGTTTAGGACCATTCTTTTTAGAATGCCACTTCTTAGGATTTTTTGAATTTGGTTGTTGTTGGGCTTCTAAGTCTTTCTTAGAAGAGTTTCCAATATTAAGAAGACCAAGATGTAAGATTTTTGCTTGTTCTCTTATTAAAGAATCACAAAAGGCATCAAAATAGGGGGACTAGTAGTCTTGTCTTTGACAAATAAAGGCTTCTCTTGTAGAATGGAAGGTGGAAATAAGCAACTCATTTTCGAGTTGATGGGATCTAATTTCATTTTTAATTCCAAAAAATTTATTGAGTTGTTTAATTGCTTCATCAGGGGTATCAAGTTCTATGATATGGAATCTAAGGTCTGGAGAAATAGACATCCCTATCAACCCATGTGCCTGATCTTGCTTATTTTCCCATTTGGCTTGCTTATCTTCATATTTAGGTTTAGACTCTTGGCTTGAGGCTATTCTATAAATACCTTTGCTTCTAAGTAAATCTTCCATGTAGGACACTCATTGGAAGTAGTTAGTGTTGTCAAAAATAAATTGGCATGGAATTTCCATTTTAACAGAAATTGAAGCTATATATGCTGAAACTAAGTGTTCCAATGGAAAGATCTAGAAAAATTAGGTCGATTAAAAAAAATGGCTCTGAAAATGGCTTCCGGGTGAAGAAGTTATGAGTTTTTGAAGAAACTTTGTTGAAGATGCCAACAAAGTATGTGAATATGCGAAAGTGAATGATAATGTTATATTTTTAAAAAATCTCCCCATTTCCAAACTTAATCTAATTATCTCACTTAAAAAAAAAAAAATTATGTGATCCACTTTTATAAATAAGTGAAAGTCACTTTTACCGTGAGTATGGCTTATGCTCTAATTAGGTTAGGAGTAGGAGTAATTTTTCTTTTCTTAGTTGTTTTCTTTGATTTCCTTTTTGCTCCACACTTTTCTTCTATTTGTTTTCTTTCAGTCATAGGATAACTTCCACACCAGACCGTGTTTGGCTTCTCAGATAAGCAGGGTGAATTCCAAGAGGAAGTTGTAATGTTATCAATGCTTGGTTATTTGTTTATCCCCTCTCTTTATGTGAATCTTGTATTTCTTATAATTGATGATACTATCATGGAAAATACGTTCCTTTCAGAGAAATTCACAATGAAATCATGATGCTTGCACTTTTAACTAGTACCTCCTACTCTAATCAGTCTTCTATTTTTTGGTTAATCCTTTTCAACTAAGTTGAGTAGAGTAAGGAGGGGAGGAAAACCTTAACAAGTATGTCAGAGGTGTATATAGATATGCTTATATCAATGGGAAACCTCTTCTGATCTCAATAAGTTGGGATCCCTCTTCTGTCCCCATGAAATAAATAAGTGTCTATGCACAGTTATTTGAACAAACAAAAATGAAAAAAATGAAAAATGAAATAAAGGGCGAAAGAAGAGAAAGGATTGTTGCGCAGATAGGTGAAGCAGGCAACTCCGCCGGGGTATTGCTTAGGCTCCCTGGAAGTAGAGCAATGCTTTTGTTCTTGAAGTAACTTCGTCGGGGTACTGTCCAGGCCTGCTGGCAGTGGAGCAACACCAAAGATGACAACCAAGACATTTTATTTTACTTGTGCATTTATATACTCCTCATTTGCAATCAAAACAACACAATCTAACTTGGCTTGGTATGTGTGCCGCTGATGAAGATAATGATAGGGACTACATCTTTAACTCAAGATAAGTGAAGAAGTTGTGACAATCGATGAAAAACCAATACTTTTGGACGAGTTAGACTTGTTTTGCATGAAATAAGATCCATACAGGGAGGTAGAGTTCTACTAGTGTGTCACTAGTGTTGTAGCGGCAATAACCACCATCCAAAATTTTGCCTATGATTTGATTTTGGAGCCTTATTTTCTATCTATAGGAGCTTATCTTGCACTGATCTAGGTATTCATGTTTTGACTGAGACTTATCTTTTTCATCTGTGCTTGTGCTTGCTTGTTTCCACTCTTAACTGATCTTTCTAACTCATAAGCTAACCTCTTGACTTGGTCACACAACAGTTTTGGGCTTGCCTCCAGAAACTCTGCAATCCTTGAGGGCAAGCAACCTTGATGATTGGAATTGAACAATTCAGACTGGAAGACTTTAACTCAAAAACTGCACAGTCATGGAAGGAAGCCTAGAACTGAGCTCATAAACTACGCAATCCCTCACTGAGCTCAAAAACTATGTACTGCACTAACCTAGAATGTTAGGGTCCAACCCTAACCCCCTTATTTATGTAATAGGATCGAGTCATAGTTATAGTTAAGTAAAGAGTCAATAAAGCCCATATTAATAATTGTAAGTGGTTAACTCACATTTAATGAAGGGACCACAGTTATTGCAAATGGGACATGGTATTAGATAGATGGTATTGATAAGAACCATGGTATTGCCCCATGGTATTTCATGTATGAATCCTATATAAAGGATAGAGACTCCCCTTGAGGAGAATCATGTCTTATTTTGTAATTGAGCTCAACTCTATTGGAGGTTGCCCCCTCGAAGAGGCAAGTGAACATTGATTTCTGAATGATAAAATACTTGTTGTTATTTCTCATTGTTCTATGTTCTGGGTATATTTCTTCACATATTTGGTATTCTAGTATCGTCTTGCAAGTTAAGAGCATAACAAGTGGTATCAAAGTGCTTTCCAGGGCTGGTGGGATTTCCATTTTTTTTTTTTTTTTTTCGCTAGAGACGTGTTCCGACGTCTTTAAACCACGAGCTCTGTTGTTGAGCGCATAAACCTACGGATTTGGGGAGGCATGCACGCAGGAAATACAAGAGGTGGTCATGCTTATTGGATTCCCTTGTAACCCCTATGGGTACCCCTTTGAGTAGTAGCGTATTAGACAGAACTGTGCATATATTGTCTTCCAAGTACCCTCTGGGTATATCAGAAGCCCCCCTAGCTCCCTTGAAACCTTGCCATAGATAAACCGTTAGCCATCTTGCTGCTACAGTACACTGAGAACAACACTCCGAGAGATTACTCGCACGTACGATAGGGTAGTCGGGTTGTACGACTAAGGGTATGGTTGATCCTCCTTGGTTAGTTCCCTAAAATATTGGGCCGAGCACTATTGTCAGACCCTTATGTATATTGCGATCTGTAGCACCTGACACTCCTAGAGACCATAATTCCCTTCCCTATCTCTGGATCACACATCATCTTTGCCAAATCAGATCTTGCAGGTGGGGTTTTGTCGCAGCTGCAGCAATCAATTCCACCATTCAGATCTATTAGATCAACCATTCATATCTATCAGATCCATTAGATCCGCTATCCAGATCTAGCAGTTCGGGCTCTGTAGTCGTCACAACAATTAGATTTGCCATTTAGATCTAACTAATTGTGTGGGTTCCTATACTTGGGTGTGATTTTCACAGGACTTTGGCCATCATTGAATTTTCTAGGATTCGGTCACTGTAGTATTCTTAAGCAAGAAGTAAAATTCCGTTCGGAGTAAAAAAGAGTCTGAGACCTGCTGAGACACTTATTGGAGAGTTAGCCCATAAGAATCAAGTCGACGAGCTAAGCAAGGTGGTACCATTCAATTGTTAGTGCCAAAAAATTTTGGGTGGTCCCAAATTTCAAGTACATTGGATCGGTGCGTGGTACAAACTAGAGCTCAAGCTATGGCCAATGAGAGGATTGACAACCTTGAATCACAATTGAAATATGTACTATTGCAGCTGAAGAACTTAAATGAAACACTCTCAAAGGGCAAGATGGAGGAACACGTGGAGGCATATATTGGCAATGAAAACATTGAGGGTGAGTCTAGCTAGTCTCTTCACCTCTTTGGCACCCACCAACAATCCCAGCTGTGACCACCCAAGCTGGACATGTATAAATTTGATGGCTCTCACCCGGCCACATGGATAGCACAAATGGAGCAATATTTCACACTGACTCACATCATGGATGATGTGACTCAGCTTAGTGTGGGTAGCAGGTACTTGGACAATGAAAGATGGCAATGGTGGAAATGGCATCAACATTGCTATGGAAGGCCCTTGACTTGGCAGACATTCAAAAAAGCTCTTACGAATTTCTTTGACCATGAATCTAATTTTATGGGTCGTCTCACTAAGCTCCGATAGACAGGAACAATGAACGAATATTTTATAGCCATTGAAGCCTTAGCTTTCCGCACAGGAGGTCTACATGATGAGTTCTACGTGGAATGTTTTTTCAGTGGTCTCAAAGAAGCCATACAAGCCCACGTCCAACTGCAACACCCTATCTCATGGTTGCATGCTTGTAGGATAGCTCGTGAAGTAGAACGTGCATTAGCGGCCCAGTCCAATCGCCCAACTTTCATAGCCAAGGGTTGCCCCACCCAGGCCCAAAGCACTACCCAAACACTCAAGGTTCAAAAGGTGTCACCAACAGAAATGGCGGAAAGAAGAAAGCAAGGATTGTGTTACTACTGTGATGAAAAATACTCCCCCAGGCATAAATGCAAGGAGCCCAAATTCTTTCAAATTGATGCTACTGATTACAGTTCATCGGAGGAAGCCCCAACACTTGAGAAACCAAAGGAGGAAGAAGAGGACAACCAACAGGACAATGTGCCTGAAGAACCAGTTATCTCACTGCATGCTTTGGCAGGGATTTCTTCTTCCCAAACTCTCAAAATCAGATATTTTATTAAGCATTGCCTAGTAGTAGTCTTGATTGATAGTGGCAGTACATATAACTTCATCCATCAAAGAGTCGCGGAAGTAGTGCATTGTTTTTTCCAAGAAATTTCTAACTTCCAGGTCCAAATTGTTGATGGGGGGACAATGAAATGTGAAGGCCGTTGTGAAAATGTCAAACATCAAATGGGGGATTATCAGTTAAAAACCCACATGTTTGCCATACACATGGGAGGGTGCGACATTGTCTTAGGTGCTGAATGGCTTCGCACACTTGGCCCAATCACAATGGATTTCTAGGAGTTATATATGAGCTTTAAGCAGAACAACCACACACATACCCTCCACAGAGTCCAGGTGGGAGCTCCCTCTATCATCAGCTCACATCGGATGGAAAAATTGTTAAAAAAGGGCCACCATGGAGTTATAATCCAATTTAATGCCATCAAAACCTTCGAATCCAATTCTCTTCATATTCATCCTGATATGCAACAGATCTTAAACAACCATTTGCCAGTCTTTGACAAGCCTCATGAGTTTCCACCCTCGAGAGGGGAACATGATCATAGCATTACTTTGGTCCTAGGGGCACAACCACCAAATGTGCACCCATATAGATATCCATTCGTCCAAAATAATGAAATTGAAAAAATCATCGAGGAACTCTTGGAAGTAGGCATCGTTCGTCCCAGCATTAGTCCTTATTCATCGCCGGTGGTTATGGTGCTCAAGAAAGATGGGGAATGGCGTATGTGTCCAGACTTCAGGGCCCTCAATAAGTTGACGGTTAAAGATAAATTTCCCATCCCAGTAGTCGATGATTTGTTGGATGAACTTAATGGGGATCAATTCTTTACTAAGCTCGACCTTTGCTCGGGCTATCACCAAATTCACATGAAAGAAGTAGACATTCCAAAGACTACTTTTCGAACTCATGAAGGCCATTATGAGTTCCTGGTCATGCCATTTTGGTCTTTGTAATGCCCAATCCACTTTTCAGAGCCTTATGAACCACCTTCTCAAACCATATCTCAAAAAATTTGCCCTTGTTTTCTTTGATGACATCCTCATCTACAATTGCACTTGGGCCACACATCTTCATCATGTAGATCTGCTCTTGCAACTTCTCTGCAAGAATAACTTATTTGTCAAGATGTCCAAGTGCTCTTTTGGCATGGAAGAATTTGAGTATTTGGGCCACATTTTGGGGTGTGAAGGTGTCAGGGTGGACCCCAAAAAGATCCAGGAAATGCAGGATTGGCCTCAACCAAAGACCTTGAAGAGCTTGAGAGGATTTTTGGGTCTCACCGGCTACTATCGCAAATTTGTCCGCAATTATGGTCGCATTGCTAGACCCCTCACTCACCTTCTCAAGAAAAATTCATTCCTTTGGAATGATGAAGCACAACTGGCATTTATAGCTCTCAAACATGCCATGTGTTCAACTACCATATTGGCACTACCTGACTTCACCAAATCTTTTGTGATTGAATGTGATGCTTCAAGTACGGGTATTGGGGCTGTCTTAATGCAGGAAGGTCGACCCTTGGCCTTCACTAGCCAACAACTAAGTGGGACAAATCTAGGACAATCTACTTATGAGAAGGAGATGATGGCCATCTTACATGTAGTGGATACCTTTCGACCATACTTATTGGGGCGACGTTTTCAAATCCACATAGACCATCAAAGCCTTAAATTTTTTTTGGAGCAACGCCTATCCTCACCACAACAAAATAAATGGCTAGCCAAAATGTTGGGATATGGTTATGAGATAATTTACAAGAAAGGGCGAGAAAATGTCATAGTGGATGCTTTATCATGCCAATTTGAGGAGGAAAGCACCCTGCTAGCAATCTCTCTTCCCATTCTAGAGTGTATTGAAGAGGCTTGCAAGGAATGGTTTTCACATCCTTTGTTCTCGCAACTCATTAATAAATTGCAGAAGGATCCAAATTCCATAGCAGGCTACTCTTGGCAGGATGAGATTCTTCACTACAAGGAAAAAGTAGTGGTATCACCAACATCCACCCTTAAAAGTCGCATTTTGGTAGAGTTGCACTCATCTCCCACTAAAGGCCATTCAGGATTTCAGAAGACTTATGCTCGCACTCGACATTCATTCTTTTGGACAGGAATGAGAAAGGACATTCTTACTTTTGTAGATGAGTGTGATGTGTGTTAGCGCCACAAAGGAGAAACAGTCAAATCCCCAGGCACATTACAACCATTGCCCATCCCTGTCTTAATCTGGACGGAGGTTTCTATGGATTTCATTACGGGTCTTCCGAAGTCAGGCAACAAGTCAATCATCATGGTGGTTGTGGACAGACTTTCCAAATATGCTCATTTTTGCACCCCACCCCACCCTTTTACACCAGCTTTGGTGGCTCAATCTTTCATGGATTAGATCTTCAAATTGCATGGCATGCCCACTTCCATTGTGTCTGATCATGACCTGATCTTCACCAGTAAATTTTGGCAAGAACTCTTCAGGATACAAGGTACCCAACAACAACTCAGTACTTCCTATCATCCCCAAACTGATGGTCAAACTGAAGCAGTCAACAAATGTCTGGAGACCTACCTCAGGCGTTTCACTTCGAAAAAGTAACATCTATGGGTACAGTGGTTATGTCTAGCCGAATGGTGGTATAATACTAACTATCATGACACCACCAAAATGACTCCATATGAAGCAGTTTATGGTCAACTCCCTCCTTCACCTATTTCTTATATCCAAGGATGCTCGAAGGTACAAGCAATGGATCAACTCCTACAGAACCATGCAACCATGTGGCCCACCTCAAAGAGAATCTCCATCAAGCTCAAAATCGCATGAAGCAATAGGTAGACCAACATCGTTCAGAGCACAAATTTCAAGAAGGGGGTCAAGTATTATTGAGGCTGCAACCATATAAGAAAACATCACTCAAAGACAAGGGTTGTCAGAAATTATCTCCAAAATTATATGGACCATATCAAATACTTCAGAGCATCGGAGAAGTAGCCTACAAGCTAGCCTTGCCACCCACTGCAAAAATCCATCCCGTCTTCCATGTCTCATGCCTCA
>APFE031379318.1:0-10086 GCA_000404065.3 Pinus taeda | reverse complement strand
ACCTGGGAACCAACCACTATTCTTCAGCAGTTTCCACAACTTCAGCCTTGAGGACAAGGCTATTTTTATGGGGGAGGGCATGTTAGGGTCCAACCCTAACCCCTTTATTTATGTAATAGGGTTGAGTCATAGTTATAATTAGTTAAAGAGTCAATAAAGCCCATATTAATAATTGTAAGTGGTTGACCCGCATTTAAGAAGGGACCACAATTAGTTGCAAATGGGCCATGGTATTAGATAGATGGTATTAATAAGAATCATGGTACTGACCCATGGTATTGCATGTATAAATACTATATAAAGGATAGAGACTCCCATTGAGGAGCATCGTGTCTTATTTTGTAATTGAGCCCAACTCTATTGGAGGTTGGCCCCTCAAAGAGGCAAGTGAACATTGCTTTCCTTTCTGAATAATAAAATACATGTTATTTCTTATTGTTCTGTGTTTTGTGTATATTTCTTCGCATATTTGGAATTCTGGTATCTTCTCGCAAGTCAAGAGCATAACATGGAATCACTCAAACTAGCAAGCCGAATTTTCAGCCAACCTGCAGTGAAAATTGAACTTGCTCAAGCAACTCACATTGTCTATCTTAGGCTTTGTGTAGCCACCCAAAATTTGTCCTGATTCTCTCTCTAAACAACGAATTTCTGCTTCCGCTTCTGATCTTCCTTGTCTGATCAAAATCGCTCTGATACCATGTGAAAAATTCACTACTGAAATTTTTATTGCAGCAACTAGAATTAATTATTCTAACTGATAAATTAATTATGCAGTTTATTGCTATGACAACAACGAAGTAATCACATTGCAATATTCATAAATAAAACTATTGTGGAAGGTAAACTGGAAACTAAGAAAATACTGGCACACACATAATAAATTTGACACAGTTATTTTTGGACAAAAGTCCCGGAAAAACCCAACTTGGGAAAACTGATGCAGTAGATGAGGGTTTTTATTATTAAGCAGCAATGAAGTAATCTCAGTAAAATCTATAGATTACCAACTGGCTATCCAATCAAAAATTATCTTAAAAAATTAATTAGAGAGAAAATTCTCTCACTCCACAAGCAATCCCGACACTAGCTCTTGCAGAGAATTTGGTCGTTAAAACCCTTGCACATGCCCTAAGCACAGTCCTTGCATTGCCTCTCACACGTGTGGCTCTGTTTAGCTTATGATCAAGTCGTCCAACCTATCTCTGTTGCTATAAGTGACTCTTCGTGCCTCTGGAATACTTTCTTGGCCTCTGGAAGCTGAATCAACTTCCTCTCCAACAAATCAAACTGCTATGTTGAAGCTTCTACGCAATCCTTGTGCAACTTCTGCGTGGAAAACCTCAGCCACTTGCTATTACATATTTGGATCTGGAAAACTTTCTTTGGATCACTGTCCTTGCCCCTCTTTGTCTTTGCTTTCTTCTCTAGCTCGAACTCTTCTAAAAATTGTTGTTGATATCTGGAAAATCGATCTGACCAAGGAAATCAAACTCAAGTGTGTGTTCTCCATCTACCCATCAACTTCTTATAATCTTCTATTAGGACTCCAATGACCAAGATTAAAAATTAATTAAGGGTTAATATTATTTCCTAGTCGATCCATGTGAGTTTCTAGATGATTCACACCTTTCTCAATTAATATTGATTAATTAACCATTTTTCCTAAGTTTAGACTTAGGAAACACATTAAAAAATAGGCTAATAATCTAGTTGAGACACTTCTAGGTGGATTTTCCATAAACAATTTATGGGTTATGGAGAACTCCTATGTTTTAGCCTCTCCACAAAATTTCGAGACTAGAACACCTCTGATGCTACAAAAAATAACACCAGGTGCCTTCACATTGGGCTTAGAGCCAATTCATAAAGAAGAAAGAGACTCAAAGGAAAAAACGTAAAGCAATAGTCTTCACATCTTAAAGCTCTAGTTGATGGATATCAAGAATGAAGTAAATATAAATCAAATGAGGCCTTAGTACATAAATAGTAATGAGTTCAATGATTATTCACATATATAAGACATTTGTTTGTATATTCAGTGTATCAAGGTAACTATGATAATGATTGAGGGCACATAATCATAAATTGGTATTTGTCTCACTCCCCAACAACATTTCAACACCATATATAAGTTAGACATGCTTACAGATAATGATCAAGAAATTGCATAAATCATAGTACTAATTAGGATTCATAAGAATAACCATTTTTTAATGAGTTTATATTGAAACTATGGAGACTAGTTATCAAGGATCTAGTTCCCTTTTTGTTGCATAACATGATTTTTCAAAATTGGATGTCGCTCCACTACCAGCGAGCCCGTTTAGTACCCCGACAGAGTCATCCACTATCCTAAAGTAAGGAACTTTTTGAATTCTTGTTTAGTCTTTGTGTTAGAGGTCTTCTTTCAATTTATTTTAGGGAACATGTGTTTTAACAGGATGGGAGGATTACACACTAGACTTAGTCTAATACCACTCACCTTGCTCCACTGTTAGTGAGCATTCATAGCCCCGAAGGATATGTTAGCATTCCCCATCAGAGGTTACCTCAATAGAAGGAGTGTGAGGATTACACACTATGCTTTAATTTAGTGCCACTGTTCTTTCTCTACTGCTAGCAGGCCCATTCCATACCCTGATGGAGGTACCAACATGCCCCACCCAAGAAAACATAGGTTCCTATCCCTAGGTTTAGTATGGTACTAATAAGGGAAGGCCTCATGCATGGTCGTGATTGTGACTAACTAGTTCCACCAAAGTTTCAATTAAATCTCATGAAAGTGAAATCTAATAGTTCAATACTTATGAGTTAATGTAATCATCCTAGTATTTATGTGTAAGTAGTATGAAAAGAAATATGTGGTCAAAAATGTTTGATATAAAGTTGACATTGTTAAAGACACTGAGATTTGAGCCCTTTGAAAGATAGTTACACCTCAACCATGATTTACAAACAAAGTTTTTAAATATGTATTAAAAACTCATTAGTATGGTGCATACTAAGGACTAATATATATGTATTATATTCTAGCTATGATCATCTAAGTATTCTTTAAGATGTAAAGAATTTCATCTTTATTCATTCTAAACCTAAGAAGCGTAAGTAAACAAAAGTTTACTAATGTACATGGTTTATATATAATGTCACAATGACAATATTTATCAAATAAGTAAAAAATCTAGTGTAACCAAATGGAAATCTTGTCAATGACAAACTTATTGATTTTACGCTTCATTTTGATCAACAAGAATAATATACTTAATTGTTGAAAAAAACGGGGGAGAAATTCTTTTACCAGACCCTTGAGGAATGTGCTCATGTTTGATTAAAAACAAGAAGAAACCCTTTCAAAATATTCACTCATCCATGTTTCAACAAAATCATGTAGGCTTTTATGGACCTCTAATGGAAAGAATCATTAAATATAAGAACCCTGCTCATGAAAAGGGAGCTTGTTTATCTTTATCTCATGGCTATCCTGTATTGCCACTGAGTTAGTCATGTCTAAGTTTAAAAATATACAAATAGTAATAAAATTCAACAAATTAACAACCATAAGGTCTAGAATATAATCTTCTTGTAGCACAATATGTTCATCTAAACATGTTTGTCATTATGTAATGATGTTATATAAGTTAAACCACTATAATTAATATGTTCATCTTTATCTAAAGAATCGAAATAACAAAATGATGGTGAACTTACACTTATAAATAGGTTGTCATTCAATTCAAGGTGGTGAGGGGAAGCCGATTCTTCATTCTCGTATTCATCGTATATGGGTGGTTTTGAAAAATCAACATGACTCTCATATACAAGGGAATAAAAAATACTAAAAATATATTACATGTCATTTTGTTAGATGAACAAAGGTCTTCTACTATTGATGGTTGATCGACATAGTCATAAATATGTAATTTTGATAGGGTCGTGGGTACAATTTATTCTTCAATATGACTTGGTTTAACATCTTTATAAACACTACCATTATGAGAATCAAACAAAGAAAAATAATATTTATCATTAGGGGTTAAATTATCAGATTCTTCAAGACTTTCTTGATAGTCAAAACTAAATGTTACATCCAATCCATTAAAAAATTCATTTGGTAAACCAAGAGAGGGTAAGCATATTTATTTGGAATCACTGGATTTATTTTTTCGACATTCAACTTCATCATTGATGTAAGATTCATTCCTTGAAACTCTAAATCAGAATTATCAGAGTGTTCATCTAGACAACAACAATTTTTAATAGGTGAATTAGAGGGGAACATAGTTGCATAATGTTTATAAAAAATGGCATGGAAATCTTTTACAGATGAAATATTATTGGCGCAGAGATTCATGTACCATTGTCGAGCTTTACCTTCTAGCAACATCATGAATAGTTTCATTAATATGTCCACATGATGAATCACAATAATTGGAATGCAATTGTGGAACTCTCTGAGGTGTTGTACTAGATCATCGAGTTCATCTTCACAGAATCATGGCAAGTAAGTATCCCACAAATCTATCTCAGGCATTTGATTTGGAAAACTTGGTATATTACCAAAATTAAGAGGGGAAAATCGTTTAGAAATAGAAGCCACATAAAAATCCATTTAAGCAACCAAGGAATCGTGAGGTGAACAAAAAAATAAAGAAATATATACTTGAAAATATATTAAGGTGCTTGCAGTTATGACCCTACTCACTAGCAGATCAAGACATAACTGATTAATCCAGTTACCAGGAAAATAAAACTTTGACAATTCGTTCCTCAACAATGATGCCTGAAGAATGTTGGTTCTCTGATTGTCCTGGTAATTAAGAACAACTCGAGAAGGTATTCATTGAGGGTTTAGAACTCTCTCGCTTTTGGTGACAAGGGCTTGCCTCCCTCCACCTCAGAGGGTATTCGCTGTGTTAAATGTAATTTAATAGATCTTCTAATTACACAAATTAATATGGCCAGGGTATTGGTAGATTTTCATGTACCATTGTCGATCTTTACCTTCTAGCGACATCATGAATAGTTTCACCAATATGTCCTAATGTTGAATCCCAATCATTGGAATGCAATTGTGGAACCCTCTAAGGTGTTGTATCAGATCATCATCTTCATCTTCACAAAATCAGGGCAAGTAAGTATCCCACAGATTTATCTCAAACATTTGATTAAAAAAACCCAGTATATTACCAAAATTAAGAGGGGCAAATCGTTTAGAAATAGAAGCCATAAAAAAGGCCATTTAAGCAACCAAGGAGTCGCTAGGAGAACAACAAAAGAAGAAATATATAATTGAAAATATTGTAAGGCACTTGTAGTTCTAACCCTGTTCACTAGCAAGTCACAGACCTAACTGATTAATCCAGTTACCAGGAAAACAAAATTTTGACAATTCGTTCCTCGACAACTATGCTAGAAGAATGTTGGTTCTCAGATTGTCCAACTAACTAAGAACAACTTGAGAAGACATTCATTGAGGATTTAAAACCCTCCCACTTTAGGTGACAAGGACTTGCCTCCCTCCACCTCAAGGGGTATTCCTTGTGTTAGATGTAAATTCAATAGACTTTCTAATTACACAAATGAATGTGGCCATGTTATTGAGAAGAAAGTGTATTTTTAAAAGGAAGAGAAGTTAAACTTTGGGAAATGGGAGTTATAATAATTAAAAGATAAAAAATTACAATCAAAACCTTAAGTATGCAATGAGAAAATGATAAAACGTAAATTAGAGATGAATATAACAAAGAAAATAAAATAAACGAAGTGTTAGTTGTACTTGGATCCTCATTTATTGGCTACTTCGTGATGAAAAAGAACAAAATAGAATAATATCATGTATTATTACATTCCATTCTCTTTCAAAAGACAAACATTAAGAAAATGTTAGTATGAATACCTGAAAACAAACAAACAAACCCTCACATTATTGTGACAAAATAGTAGTAATCAAGTCAACTACCAACTTGTCAACAACTGTGTAGATTCAAAGACATAAATTATAAGAACAACAAATAAAGAAAAATAGCATACATTATTGTAATACGTATATCTGCATGAAATATTATAACAAAACCAATCAACACTACAATGTGCAAATATCACAATTCTGATACCTCTGATAATATTAATATTTGAGAGGATCATAAATTAAGTTAAATAATGAAGTATGAACAAATTATCAGATCTATTATATAAACTACAAACTAAAAAACTACATGATCATGCCAAAAAAAAAAAAAAAAACCAAAGAAATGTGTTTTGTCAAATCATCGAATAATATAATTGTGTTCGTGTCTCCAAAGCTATCCACTCTTGGAGCCAACCCATCAACCCATCAAATGAGCGCTTTAATTCCCTTTTATATCACTGGGAGAATTAGTTTCCCGTAACTACCCAAATAAAATAATTATTATCTAATTAAAGGAAATGTACATTCCTTCTTTTAATTAACTTTCAGTCAATTTTTTCCTGGAGCAATCTTTAAAATGTTTTATTCTAGAGAAAAGTCTTAAGTCTTCCGAATTAATCACATTGTAAAAATTGGTTCCATATTTCAAACCAACTAATATGGTTGATTCTGGATGTTTTATTCTTTAATTTCTAACCTAAATAAATAAAAAAAATAAAATTAGTTAAAAATATGAAATAATTCCTCGCCCTCACTTATTTCTGCCGGATAGCATCTTGGCCGTCGAGGCTTTTTAATCGGAAGGTTTTAGCTTATTTCGGGTATGAACTTGACCGCCAGTTAACTTACCTTGTTTGACACGATGGGTGTGTTGACTCTTTTACATTTAGTGGGGGGACAAAACAAATATGTTATTACCTGACGGCTTATGTGTATGGGTGCAAGCTTAAGTCTCGTGGAGGTGTGCTTTCAAAGGCATGTCTTCCACTTATAATTAATATTTGAAGTGACATACATACTATTTTACATTCATATGGAAAGGTAATATGATTTTCGTTAAGTGTGAAAGGAATATGTGATAAGAGTTGAGGAGGTAGTAGTTTTGTTTAATATATTTTATTTGTTTTAATTTTAAACCTTAATTGTATTTAAAAATTTTAGTTTTATTTAAATTATAATTATATTTTATAATTATAAAGTTTTTTT
The DNA here is from genome assembly GCA_000404065.3 of Pinus taeda. NCBI lineage: Eukaryota > Viridiplantae > Streptophyta > Pinopsida > Pinales > Pinaceae > Pinus > Pinus taeda. The sequence continues at coordinate 2,969 of APFE031379318.1, read as the reverse complement.
TGTGCAAATATTAATATAAGATTAGAATTTCAATTGTTTAATGGAATAATATTTTTATAAGTTATAGTGATTAATTTAATAATAATTTTAATGTAGGGTAAAATATAAATATAATGTCATGAAAATTTGAGCATACTATAAGAATTTTAAAGGAGTCATATGGAGAGAGACGTTTGCGAAACCCAAAAAGACGGTCAATTTCTAGAAAGAGGGCCAAATCAAGCACCAACAAATTGTTTCTAATGCAAGGTATAAAGCTCCTCTATGCATGTGATATGGATGATCAAGTATAGTGTCAAAATTATGCTTGAAAGCATATTAAATTTATGAAATGTCAAATATAATTTTGGTCAAAGCATTGTAGGTGTGATGCATACAAGATCAACTTCCATTATTAGTAGAGAACAACACATATGATACATAAAATAAGCAATTATAACATCATCTCATAATTGTTAAATGCATTAGCTAATTTTCTTTTCTAGGGGAATCCACCTACTTAAGTTTTTACTATTTCACTTAGTAATGAGGCTTGGTAGTGCTTTGAAAGTATTTTGAGAAATCATAGGGGTATATGTTGAAAAGTGGGCAACAAGAAATGCTAAATTTAGAATGTGCTAAAAATAGAATGTCTAAAAATATCATGTCTAAAAATAGTAGTTTGGCCAATGAGGTCATTGGCCGCCTTGGGTGAGAGGTGAAACTGCTAAAAATAGAAAGTTCTAAAAATAGCATTTCTGGGTCCCATCCTATTTATAGCAGTCCCTACTCTATCTATAGGAAGTAAAATTAATCTTCGTCTTAACAACAGTTGAAAATATTAATTAATTAATTCAGTTGAGTTAATTAGTTAAGGAAATTCGAATTTGAAGTCTTTGTGAGCATGCACATGAATTGTCCCACTGATTGAGGGAATAAGTATGAGTTCTATAATGAGAGAATCAGTTGACTTAGTTCTAACTAGTCAAGTCCAGTTAGATTATTTTAACAAGTTGCCAAAATAATAAAATATAGTTTGTTAATGCTTGCATGCATGTGACAACTATTATTTTAGATAACTGAGGATTCACTCATGGATAACTGTTGCATGTCAGTTTTTTCAAAGACCCAATTGAGATCAGATGTGGGACAATGTACTATCAGATGCTTGACTATTTCTAGTAAGTAGTTTTTGCATGATTAAGGAACTAGTGTCCTCAAAGATTGCGTAGTTGGACCATAAGTTGACTTGGTATGTTTGGAATTAATTGCATATGCTTTTGCTATTATTTCCTAAGCAAATTGCGCAAGGAAATAGGGATTGGACCATAGGTAAAGCCTTTATATACATGGCTTGGTTGGCTCATGAGACATATCTTCATATCTTCATAGTTCATTGAGAACTGAATAGCTTGAGAGCTAATTCTTTTTGTATTGTGAAGATGATTTCCACTTGATTGATAATACATGGTTGGGGTTTTATGCTGGTGCTTTCCCCTGGATATATCTTGTGTTATGTGTGATTATTTCTCTTGATCAGTTATGCATGTTTCTACTTGATGTTGCTCATGAATTCGATTATGCTTCTACTTAATGTTTTGTAGAAGTAGAACAAGTATTATGCTATAGGAAATTGCATATATCGATTTGTTCTACAGGTGAAATTTCTACACTTTGCTCCTAAACGCACCCAATGTTGAGTTTTTTTTTTTTCTTCTTCTTGATTTTGTACTGAGAAAGAAAAAAATATACATAATTTCCTTGTGACAGATTTGCTAATATGGGACCTTCATCTACAAACATTTACCTATCAGGATGAGAAAAACTAGATTTTTCAAATATAACCAAAAGAAGTTGAACAAATTTAACTTTTGTTGCATATGTTGTATGGATAAGTGCTCTTGCAAACATTGCAAGTTATAATTGTAAAATCAAGGTAGATCTTCAAAACAAAAAGGGCATTGGGAAACTAATACAAGGATCTGTAACAAGATCATAATATATTCTAAGTGAAAACCCAAGTAAAAATATCTTCAATGATAAACATGGTTAGATTAATGAAGGCATGCAAAATTTTCACTCACAATACATTCAAAATCATAACCCCTAATGGTATTTTTAGTAGCCTAGGACAAGTTATTACTTTTGTAGTCTTGACATAAGATATTTTCCTAGATTTAAGGCACTAACACCCAAGCGTTGCCAAATTATTCAAGTAGCTGAAGACAAGGGCCATCACAAGGAAGATTTTATCAGAACCCAATTAGAAACTGACAAATATGGGCTGCCTAAATTTGACAAACTACCATTAGTAGATGAGGAAGGACTGCCTAAGTCTGATGAAGAACTATCTTAGATGAGGAAGACCAAGATTTCACAAAGAGAATGAGAACACTAAAGAAGACATTCAAAGAGCAGACAACAAATTTGCAAAGGGAAAAGCTTGAAAACCACACCTTGAGAGAAAGAAGGTAGGAGCATTGGAAACCAAGATAGAAGAGCTAATGATTAATTACAAGTGCCACCTCAAGACAAGAAATATTTGAAGACAATTTATGAGTTCCTTGATTGTCTTCTCAACACTGATTCGAATGAGATCTAGGTTTCTATGTTGTAAGAGTATGTAAGGTCAACACCTTTTTTTTGAAAGGACCTTTAGGTCCCAATGAGGACACTAATATATGAAGCAGTCATCATCCTAGGGGTTGAGATCAATATTATTTCCTGTATCTACTGGGATGAAGTACATGGCCAACCACCTCTGTGTTGGAAATAATACTGAGAGGGGGGGTGAATCAGTATTATCAAATCAATAAAACTTTTTCATTTTCATACATAAATACATATACGCTACTTCAATTAAGGGAACTCACGTGTATACACAACTGTGTCTAATGCAACTAGCGTATATCCAAAATACTTATGATTCAATTAATCCATTAAATGTTGATCTTTAGTTAGTGCATCAGAACTTCTTTAACCATATGTAT
>APFE031379308.1:0-10519 GCA_000404065.3 Pinus taeda | reverse complement strand
CATGCCCCCCACTGGCCATCCATCCTCCTAAATACCATTACTGATTACAACATTATACCTGAAGAGGATTCCTCAGCCCCGGTCCGCATCCTCAAACAACTAAACATAGACAAATCCAAACCATGGGCTTTCTTTGATGGCTCTGCCCAAGAAACCGGTTGTGGTGGGGGTGTTGTATTACATGTCTCTGATACTCATTGCTACAAACTGCAAATAAATCTAGGTAGAGGCACCAATAATTTTGCTGAACTATGCACAGCCAAACACATCATACAATTTGCCATACAAAAACAATGCAGACATTTACAATTATTTGGTGATTCTAAAATTGTATGCTGCTGGCTGAATAATACATCTCAATGTCATACTTTCACATTGAGACATATATTGGACGAAGTAAGAAGGCTGACCACCTCATTTGATTCATTTACATGTATTCATATCGACAGGGAACAGAACACCATTCCGGATCACCTTTCCAAAGAGGCTGCGCTCAGGCAAGGAGATCAGTGGTTAATTCAGGAGGAGCTTGATGGTCAATTCTACCAGCACTACCACCGTCCGTTTGATGATCACATGGCAGCTGGGCAATAGTGCCCATCATAGCATATTTACTGTTTATATCTGTTCATATATATGTGTATTTATGTTTTGTTTACTGTTATTACATTTTTGAACAACAAAGTATATATATGGCTCTCTGCGTAGAGCACGGTTTTTACTACTGCACACAATTTTGATGTACTGCTCCCTGCGTGGAGTCTTTTTGTCAGCAATTTTGATCAGTACTAGTCCTATGGACTATGATCTCGTTAGGCTTGTCGCCTAAATATGAATGCTTCGGCATATACAAAATGTAATTTCTTATCTCTAATAGAAATTACGACTTTTTCCTAGGGGAAAAAAAGTCAACCACTAACAATAAAAATAAAAATAAATTTATATCTACAAGTCAACTTTCTAAAAAAATAAAAATTTAATTAATTAAATCATATAATGGTTAATCAATCAAATCAATAGTTCAAAATAATAAACCAAATAAAATTAAAAATGAATGATTATTTAAAAATTTAAATTAGAATGATTTTTTTTAAATAAATAAATAAATAAATAAAATTTATTTTCTATAAATGATTTTTTCAAAAGTAAAATTGATTTTTAAAATCAAATAAATTTTAATTATCATAAAAGTGAAAACAAATAAGTAAAATAAATTGATTTTAAAAAACAAATACAACGCATTTTTAAATCCAGTAAAACTAACAATTTTAAGAAGATACAAATTATTTTAAATCAAAATAAAAGTAAAAGTTAAAAAGAATTTTAAAATTAAATCAAATAAAAATGATTTAAAAATCACATAAAAGGAAATTAATAATTTTAAAAATCAAATAAAAGTAAAGGAAAAAAGAATATTGAGAAGATACGTGCGAACCCAACAACTACTAATTCTTTAGCCATTGTCTTTATTTAGATTACTAGGCATTTTTTGGATTTCTATGGCTTCCTAAACTTGCAGTGATGGAAATGATTAATCCTAGCAATGACTTGGGCCTCTTCAATGCAAGTGTGATGTTTAGTCTTTCCTGCATGTTCTACAAGAGCCGAGGATCGGGTTCTCCCATGTTTGATGTCAGTTGCATGCTCATGAATCTTTTGATTTATTGAGCAGTCAGTCTCACCAATGTAGGGAGTCCCACAAGAACATGGGATGATATAAAACACCTTTCATATCCTTCAGGTCCACCAGGTCTTTTACTGATCTAAGGGAGCTATGAATGGTGTTTAGGGTCCTAAAATTTGAGGGGATCTTAAGCTTCATAAGGATCCTCGCAATCTTGTTAGTGGTCCCTTGGGTAAATGGAAGATGAATACCAGAAAACCGGTCTTTGGATTCTTTCATAATCTTTAAATTATTGTCATCCTTAGGGAAATATTTCAGATATTGGTGCCTACTATAGCCATTATTATTAAAAACATTTAGGTGGTTTTTCTCATTTTTTAGGTGGTTTTTATCAGAAACTCTTAATGCTTTAGTAGCTAAGGTGTTGAGAACACCCAAATTTTGAGCAAGGAAATGATGGGATTTAGCATGAAGATATTTCTCTGCGTGAGTTTTCTTAGGAAATACCCGGTTAGAGAAAGAACCATAATCCTTCTTCGAAATAAAGACATCGAGGAAAGGCGGACTTCCATTGATTCCACGTTCCATGCTGAACTTTATGGAGCTACACTGATTGTTAAGATGTTGGGAAAAAAGGTCCAACTTTTCCCAATCATGGGACCAAATGACACAAGTGTCATCTACAAACCTCTTCCAAAGCTTGGGCTTGAATGGTGCTGAGGCCAAGGCCTTTGCTTCAAATTCTTCTATGAACATATTAGCCACAACAAGGGAAAGGGGGGAAACCGTGGCAAAACCACAAGTTTGTTCGTAGAATTTCTCATCGAAACTAAAGAAAGTAGAGATAAGACACATTTCAACTAATTTAGCCGTATCGGGATCCATAATGTGCTTGATGATTTTAGTTGCCTCATTAATTGGGATATTAGTGTAGAAGGGGACTACATCGAAACTCACAAGAATATCACAAGGATTAAGTTTAATATCCTTTAACTCATTGACGAACGATGACGAGTCCTTAACAAAAGATTTAGTTCATTGACGAACGATGACGAGTCCTTAACAAAGGATTTAGTAAGGCCAACAAGGGGTTTTAGCTCTTAGGCTAGATACTTAGCTAGAAGATAGGTCAACCCTCCTATAGTGTTGACAATGGGTCTCAAGGGAGCCCCTTCCTTATGGATCTTTGGAAGTCCATAGATCCTAGGGGTAAGATGGTTACTTTTGATGATTTTATGGCTAAAGGAACTAACAATGCTACTAGATTTAATAGCTAGAGCCACAGTTTCGGAGATCTTCTTCAAAGGGATTCTTATTAAGTTTTTTATAGCTCTCACTATTACAAAGGTGATCCAACATTTTCCTCTGGTATCCTCCTTATCTAAAATAACCACAACACCACCTTTGTCATATTTGAGAACAATTTTGTCCTTGTTATTTTTCAAAGACTTTGGAGCATCAAACTCAACCTTGCTAATGTTGTTCTTGGGGGGCTTTGTTTTCTAAGGATGACAAGAGAGTCGTGTGTAATGATATCCTTAGTGACGTCTAGTAAGTCTCTAATCCCATATTCAATGCCGCAAATAATCTCATCAGCTGGGAATTTTCTAGGAGCAAGAGCAAAATTTAATCATTTCTTCAAAAAACTATATTATTATTATTATTTAGTTTTATGGTTGAAAACACAATATTTTTATTATTAATATTATTTTTATAATAATATCAAAATTGATGTTATTATCATTAAGATTGTAATTCATTAAATTAATATATTTAAATGATGAAACACCCAAAATGGAGGACTGATTGGGGTCAACCAAACCGTTGTTTAATAAAGGAGAAGAGGGGGAATATGATGAGGGTAGAGTATATCCAAGGATCGATGGGCCCCGGAGGTGGAGAATCCAATCGATGTGGTGATATTGACATGGAGTTAGAAGAGCTAATGACCAAGTCTCCAATCGATGCGGTGATATTGACGACATGGAGTTAGGAGAGCCAATTATCAAGGAAGAATAAAATATCTTTGGATTATGAATAAAATATTTTAATATGAATTAATATGGACGGATATTTAAAAATATATTAATAACAAAAAACCCATTTCAATGTACATATTTAGGACGATAGGCCTTCCTTTGAAAGGGACTTTCGTTGTCCTTTTCATTCTCGGGTTGACACCTGGCGTGACATCTGTACACCTCACATCACATCTTACGCTGAGATTTTCGTCAACCTTTTCAACCTACGCGTGACATCTGTACACCTCACATCACATCTTACGCTGAGATTTTATGTTTCGGCATACTGTGACATTTGTACATCTTCCGCTGGTTGCAGCTGTCATGGGTATTACGCGTGACATTTGTACACCTCACATCACATCTACCGCTGAGATTTTATGTTTCGACATATCGTGACATCTGTACATCTTCCGTTGGTTGCAGCTGTCATGGACATCCGGCGGACTGAGGACAAAGAGGGTGGAGGAGATCATGGGATCCATTCGCGTCCGGTCCACAACTAGAGGAATGCTTTGCATCTCCAACCTAGCGGCGAAGGGAACAGTGAAAGTCAGGGTCTTAAGGTAAGCGTGTGATATTATCGATTTAGTTTTCTGTATTTTGTACAAAGCCCATGGTGCAATTGGGTGCAAACTTGGTTTCTGTGTATGCTTCCCCAAACCCTCGAGTTCATCTTACACCTGAGACACCCATATGAATCTGAGCATATTTCTTTTATTTTCATGGACTTTTTTGAAAAAAAAACCCTCAGACACTCCCTCACATTCAGTGAAAGTAAATGTGATCAATCTACTTTAGCCAACCCATAAGCTTATTTGTGGGCATATATACCTGTATGCATTATCAGCATTTATATATAGCTGCGCTATAGAGACATTAAGGGGATAACAGAAGACATGGACAAATGTTGAGGGCTTTGGTCCTATTATACTGTTCATCTACAGACTAAGTTCCTCCCTCAAGCCATCATTCCCCCTCAAACCTCGACTATCTTGTGTATTTAGATTCGATATGAGTCAATAAACTCCCACCAAATGCATCTGAAACACGACGTACCGGGGGAGGAAACACTGCAGGCGCAAAATGCAAGTTAAAATGGTACAGATTCATCAAGGGATGTAGGTGGATTGTCACCACATATTATATTATAATTTATACTCATACCTGGCATTTTGGGACTTCATCTTTTGCTTATGAATCGATCGATCAGACTCTTGCAAAGTAGTCCCATTAGCCGGCCTCTGGTAAAGGATATTTGTTTTTTTTAATTAGGCTGAGAGCAGTCAGTCTCGATGTTGGATGGAAGAATCATTATCATTTGTTCACTTATAAGATACTATTAAGTATCTTATTGCTAGGATTGTTCAAATATTGTCCAAACATGAATGATCTTGCCAGATCGTGCCAACTTTAATGTTGAATGGAAAAATCATTTATAAATTATTTATTATTTACTCACTTATAGAATATTATCATCGCCAAAATTATTTAAAACTTGTCTAAACTTGAATGGTCCTTGCATGATCTTGCGAGCTTAAACTTGAATGGTCCTTGCATGATCTTGCGAACTCCAACTCGAATGTTGAATATAAAAACTAATTTAGCCACCCCATAAAATACTATTACCAAATAAACGAATTTACCCACCCATAAAATACTATCACCAAAATTATGCCAAACTTGGTCATGATCTTGTGAACTTAAACTTGAATGGTCCTTGCATGATCTTGCGAACTCCAACTCCAATGTTGAATAGAAAAACTAATTTAGCCACCCCATAAAATACTATTACCAAACAAACGAATTTACCCACCCATAAAATACTATCACCAAAATTATGCCAAACTTGGTATGAAATTCACAGTTTGTGGGAACTCCTGCCAATTTATTTTCAGTGAAATGTTTTTAGCTTTGCTTTATCATAATGCATCCAAATAGTACTGTCATAATTATGGAAGAAGGAAATAAACTTCAGTTCTTGTGGTCAACCAAGGAATGGAAAATGATATAGTGTCTATTAGAATTAGATACTGCTTTAAGGTAATTGTGTCATCTAAGTAAATTTTGATAATATAATGACATGCAACAGATCTAACACATGAAATTTATGATGACTGTGTAAAAGAAACTATATATGTGATGTTTAACATTCTAATTAAAATATAGTTTAATACAAAATAGGTTGAAATTTGTCTATGAATAAAAGAAAGATATTGTGAGATTGTTGAGCCTTTTATCTTGGCTCACAGATTGTTGTTTTTCAAGGAAGGGACTATGAAGTTTTCTTTGTTCAATTACAATTGTGAAACTTGGAAAAATTAGTCAACTTGAACACATGTTGAAAGGTAATACGAGGTTGACATGTGAGAGGAAGCCAATTATTTTAGTGTGTGGTCATTTATTTTTTTTTTTTAAATTTACATAATTTTTTATAATAATTATATTATTTTTCTTAATAATATTAATAATAATTAATAATTTAGGCATTTGTGCCATGTATTAGTGGAGATGAGGGAAACCATAGTAATTAGTATAATGTATGGGCCAGGTATTAGTGATGGATATGGGAACCATGGTATGATCCATGGTTCCCTCATACCATCCACTAATACCATGGGCCCATTACATTATTACTAACTACTTGTGGTCCCTTACATGATATGGGTTAACCACCTTATTTATTACTATGGCCCATCCCATTATAAAATTATTACCTTGGGTACCTCCCTTTGTACCCCATATTACCCCCCCTAGGTACATAACAAGTGAAAAGGAGTTTACAACATTATTTTACAAAAAAAACTACTACATTTCAAAAAAAGGTACAAAGAGAGGCCGATAAGCTTGTTAAATTGAAATTATTGAATTGGAAAATTTGTACTTTGTTTTGAAATAATAGTTGTTATATTGTTATATTTGTGTTAAGTTGGTAATGCAAAATAAAACTAATAATTAAAATATTAAGATGATGAAAGTTGATTGACATATAATTTATCACTTATTTTATCAATGAAACATTTAAAGTCATTATGAATAAATATTGATTTTGTAGAATGGGCAATTTCTATTAAGAGGAAACCGTAGGTAAATATTACTTTTGCGTCATTTTGGGTTATTATTTTTTTTCTTTTTGTAAATATCTGATATGGTGGCAAGTTCGAGTCATCTGCCATTGTGGAGTTCCATAATGAGATTCTTTGGGTAATCATCCGGATTGTGGAGTTCTATATTGATATTCTTGGCATTAAAATGTGAGGTTAGTCATAAAATGTGATTTCATATGGTGCATAGAAATGTGAGGTTATATGGTGCACAAATGCCTAATTTATTATTATTATTATTATTAAGAAAGATATAATAATTAATTTTATAAAAAATTTATTGTAAATTTTAAAAATAAAAAATAAATGACCACACACTAAAATAATTGGCTTCCTCTCACATGTCAATTAAGGAGGAGGAAGAATCGACATGTGAGAGGAAGCCAATTATTTTAGTGTATAACATCACTGCATCGGTTTTCATTTAGATATTATTAATATTTTGGTTTATAGAATCTATGTAATCAAAATATATAATGTTTGATTCAATCTCTCCTGGCTGTTCAACGACAATGCCATTAAGGAGGAGGAAGAATCGAGCTTCACTTCGACTCAGCCGACTCCAACCATAACGTCGAAGCTGGAGCAGGTTATCAAGATTTTCGGATTCAGCTTTAACAAGGCGAAGGAGTTTAAGGCGCAATTGCAGAGGTTCGAGCAGGGGTAGAAGGGACATTTTAGTATTGATGTCGAGATTTTTGAAGTCACGAACTCGGTGCTTCTGGTGGAGTTTTGTAATATCGTTGGGGATACGCTAGAATACACTGAGTTCTTGAACCATGAGCTCAGGCCCCATCTGAAGGACATCATATCAGCATGAGCTGGTGAAACTCAGCAGGATGGCGAGCAGATATTGACTAGAGACACATTTATTGTGATTAGTGAGCATAATCATGAGAAGAGTATTTTTGGTTTCAACGTGATGTTGTAATGTACTCTATACATATCTCTAACTTTGATGTATCTGTGAGCTTATAATATGTTACAATGTTATTTCTTTTATCCTTTTCATCTAAACGTGTATTTACATTAAGAATGTTTTGGATTTATTAATATAGCGAATCATGATTTTCTATAAATTAAAAATGAAAATTCCTTCATCATTTTAGTGGCGCTTCTTCTTAAGTTGATGTTGTAAATTTGAGGAGTTAGTGTTTTTTAGGTTTGTTTAAAAATAATTTGATTTGAGGTTGATAACCTTTCATATATAATGCAAATTTCATTATATATTTTCAAACAAAAAAATTATATTATGTCAAATGGTAAGAGGCATATGTTTTTAAATAAAAAACCACATTAACATGAACAAAACAATCATGATAATTAACAATCTTATACATGTAGGACATTTATACAAAGAACAAAACAACCATGATAATTAACAATCTTACACATGTAGGATATCTATACAACTAGTGTTCACCAATTCTAGTAAGTGATGATACTTACCATGATATTACACCAAGTAAATGACCCCATAAATGCCCAAATGATCATTATCAATTGTAATATGGTGTATTGCAAATCATTAAATAATCATTGTCAGTGGTATTATGGTATATTGCAACTCATTTTAATTTATGAGTAAAGTGCTCAATCCTTATTACAAAATGGGACTAGATTTATGTCATTAAACTTAGAAATCCCTCTCATCTATATTTTAGTAATCCACAAAACTAAAAAATTCCTTCTCATCTATATTTAAGTAATTCATCGAGTCCAAGAAAACAAGGTTTTCCACAAACCAATTAAGTCTTTCAACCTTTTAGGCTTATTTTCTTATATCAAACATTTGTGTAGGGTTTCAACCAATTAACATTTCATTGAGTATATATCTACAAATCAATGATTTTGGGATCAAATCCCACAAAGCAATTCTATACCTGCTCTTTAAATTCCTTCAAGCTTTTGAAAGTAAAACCAATGAATTATCAATATAATTTTACAATAATAAAAAACAATCATCTGTTAGGCTTGAACCAACATCTCTTCTAGAGAAATTCAACAATTCTAATTTAATAATCCTATCGGCCTCTCTTTGTACTTTTTGGGACAACAGCTAGTTTGTACGAAGTTAGTGCGATTTTTTGGACTTTCCAGTGCCGGAATCTTGTGGAAAAATTTGAGGTGAAATCTTGATGTGTGTTATTTAAATTGGTTTTTTGACTATATATATGGATTCAGCACCTGAAAAACCCCTAGGGCACTTGGTTTCTACAGGGGTTACCCATCAAGCTTGTGATTTCAACAAGTTCCTGTCAAATTTTAGAGAAATTAGACCAGAGAAAACCCACAGGAAAACTTCCAAAAAATTTTACCCAATTGATTTTTGCACTTTAAAATAATTTGCAAACTAAATAAACTTTATCCATCTCAACTTCATCGCTTAAAAAATTTTACTAATAATATATTATTATATAAAATAATAATAATAATATTTATTTTCATAAGATTGTTATGGATCTGCTAATAAAAATAGTTTGATACAAGAATTTTACCTTAATTAAACAGCTTAGCAACCAAGAGATTTATCTATTAACCTAATCTGTTAAATTTTGGCCCCCAGCTACCATAAAATTTTAAAAATAATATAATAATTATAATTTATTTAATATATATATATATATATATAATATATATTATATATATAACTAATTCTTTATCATACTTTAATAATACTATCCCAATTAATTATAAAAAATTCTCTAATCGTGTATCAACCAATTCCGTAACCATATTATTAAAAAAACAAAACTCATAACTAAGCCCATATAGGGTTATTTTTGGGCTGCAGAATTTCAGAATGACTTGTCATTTCAAATTGGTTGTCCTATATATTTTGCTACGTAGAATTCTCACACAACACCATCAACAACGAGATCCCAATGCTAATTCTGCATGTACAAAGTAATTACAGATGATCAGATGATGGATATAAGGTGAGAAATACCAATTCCTCCCATTCCCAATAAAACTCAGAAAACTGGAACCAGACAGCCACAGATCCCTGAGAAATACCAACCTCCTCCTTGCCTAAGGTACTTCAATGGAAATGTCCATTGCTTGTACAAATCCAATAACATAATTTTATTTATTTTATGAAATATTTTTTTTTCTCTAGAAGAAATTAGGAGCAGTTCTTAGACCTATACATAGTTTTGCTCGGAATTCTATTTTACTCTTTTTTTTTGTTGATCCGGAATTTCTTCATAAAATTAAGAGCAGTTCTCAGACATGTATAATTTTGCTCGAAATTCTTTCTGCTCTTTTACTTTTCTTTTCTTTTGTTAAAAGAGGCTATCCAAAATTTCTTATAATTAAATTCAAACGGGGCAGCTCTCAGATATACATTGCTTTGCCATTTCCTTTACCCTTTTCCCATTTGTTCAAAGATATGCTGCCCGGGATTTCTTCATAGAATTAAAGTGGTGCTGGTGAGCGCTAGTCCTTAAAGTGGTGCTGGTGAGCACTAGTCCTGATCAGGGTTTGGAGTGGAATCAAAACAAATTACATGGCTGTATAATTAGGTGAAAAAATAACAATAATAAACCTGAGATGAAGGAAGCAAAGGAAAAAGGACAACAATAATAAACCTGAAATGAAGGCAGCAAGGGCCAAAAAGGGGAAATTCTGAAATCAGGTAAAAGCGGGCCAGAATGGAGGATGCCTGTATAGCCAGCAATATCATAACAAAGTTAAAGAAAAGAAAACAAAAAACCAAAAATCTGAAATAGAGGCAGCAGCAAGGAAAAATACAAAAATAAATCTAG
>APFE031379306.1:33928-51009 GCA_000404065.3 Pinus taeda | reverse complement strand
TCTCCACCCTTCAGGAATCCAAGCCCATTGTGCCTCCACCTATTATGCCCATAGGAATCCAAAGCACACCATGTCCCCACTTGATAACTCCACGAGAATTCAGAGAACTCGATCTCCACCTGTTAAACAATGCAGGAATCCAGAGCACTTAACCAATGGATCCACTCGATAAACAACACATGAATCCAAAGAACACAGTCCTGTGGCTCCACCTTCTATTCTTTTCTCTTTCGTCGACTTTTGCCTTCGCTATCTAAGCTTGTTCCTCACATTCCTGCTTTGCACATTCTCTCCCCCCGCCCCCTTTCCCGTATGTTCTTTCTTTTCTTTTGCATGTTGACCAAAGCCAACTCGTCCCCGACTCGCTCATCCTTTTTACTCAGGTGACCATGCCCCACTTTTAATGCTTGTATGACTTGCTTTTTAATTTCAACGGGGATATGGGTGGCAATTAAAAGTAGAATTTTGAGCTTGGCTATTTCCCCAAGCAATTCCAAGCAACTTCCCCTCCACAAACTTTGGCTTTATGTCCTCTTCTCAGTCCACTCATCATTTATAATTTACATCAATTTACATGAATCGTTCATGTAATAATATTTACCTGAGCGGTGACAAAAAGGATTGTTATAGACCCCACCCCCTTGAAGCGAGAACACCCTCGGTGTTCTACACCTACATACAGAATTTACAATGAACTTTATATATACAAATAGCTCTCTTTACATTTGTTTACACAACAACAACAAAAATGGGCATGATACCCTTATTTGATCAGACATTTCCCAAGTGGCTTCATCTGGTCCAAAGTTCTTCCACTGCACCTTGACCTTTTCGATTACTCAATTTCAGAGCACAAAATGCATTGTGGTTCTTGTTGGAATTCTCCCTTGGATTCTACCTGTATCAAAGACCAATCAATGACATGATTAGCATCATGCACATACTTTTTAAGCAAAGAAATATGGAAAACATTGTGTGCCTTCACTAAGGGTGGCAAGGCCAATTTGTTGGCCACTAACCCCATTCTTTCGATGATCTGAATTGGTCCACAAAATTTGGGTGCTATCTTTGCACAAGATCCAATTCGTATTGAACTTTTCCTTGGTCTGATGCAGAGATAAACATGTTCCCCCATTTGGAACTCCTCGTGCATTCTATGTTGATTTGCATAACCCTTTTGTTTGTCTTAGGCTGTTTTTAAATTCTGCCTATTAGCAGTTATTTCCTATTCCATTTCCTTCAACATATCAAGTCCAAGAAATACTCTGTTCACTGGATCATTCCAGCTGATGGATGTGCTACATTTCCTGCCATACAAAGCCTCAAAAGGACTCATTTTCAATGATTTTTGGTAACAATTGTTGTAGGAAAATTCTACCAAAGGAAGAAATTCTTCCCATCTTTTAGGATGATGCATGACATACATTCTAAACAAGACCTCCAATACCCTATTAACTCTTTTAGTCTATCCATACTTTTGAGGATAGTATGATGTGCTGAAAGCTAACTCTAACCCAAAACTAGCAAACAATGTTTTCCAAAATTTTGAGGTAAATTTGGCATCCCGATCTGAGATGATCTTCTTGGGCATACCATGCAATCTAAATATTTCCTTCATAAAAAACTAAGCAATATCAATTGCCTTGTAAGCGGATATAATAGCTAAGAAATGAGCCACCTTGCTCAACTTATCTACCACCACCATTATGGCATTGTGCTGCCTAGATGTTCTTGGCACTCCGATGATGAAGTCCATAGAAATGACTTCCCACTTCCATTTAGAAATGGGGATTGGTTGCAACAATCCCGCTAGATGTCTACATTCCACTTTCACTTATTGGCACTCCAAGCATCTAGCAACGTATTCGACCACATCCTTCTTCATGCCTGTCCAATAATATATCTTTTTCGTGGATATTATCATCTTTCGAGAACTAGGGTGACTTGAATATGGTCTTTTATGAAATTCATCGAAGATGAGCTTCTTAAAGTTGTTGAAATTCAGAAAGATGATAGAATTTCTTATCATGGTAATTACTTGTGACTAATATGTATTCTTTTTCTTAGTATTTTACTTGTTTAGTTATGTCATCAAGCAATTACACATTCGCAAAACATAGAGAACATAATGCACAATAGAGAAGAGACACCAGAAATTAGGCTCCAAACCAGGGCAAAACCCACAAGGGGAAAACCCGTTAAAACATTCCTTCTAGCTTCTTCATCAACATGAGAGATCCATGTCAAACAAACTAGTGATCCAAGTGCCAAGTCAGCCCTCCAAACTTTACCATGTTATGTCCACAAAATAGTTAACCTATCTTCTTATTTCCTTTCTTTTAGATGCTTTGTCTGATAGAGATAGATAGCTTATACTTTACAAGAATGATGTCCTTCCTGTAGCTCGCATTATACAAAGATATTAGTGTCTTCCTGCAACTCGCATCACAGAAATCTTGTGCTTCCTGCAATTCGTATACACAAGGAGAAGATGCCATAGAAAACTCGCCTTACGTGCCTCGGATTCTATACCACAAAACCGAGATATCTTCTTCAGAAGGAGATCTGAATGGTTTCCAAAATGATGAGGGATTGGTGCCAATATATAGTTGTTTCCACATGCAAAGAGACACGACCCTTGGGCAGGCCAGCTTGTCATCCTAGAGGGCCGACTTGGCAACATGGACGAAGAAAATGACGCTTACAAAGATTCAAATTTTCTTCTTTTATAGGGTCACGAAGAACATGCCCTTTGACTTTTTCTTTTGACCAAAAAAAAATAAAGCATGAAGAACATGCTTGATAATTAAAATAATAATAATAAATTTTGATTTTGGTTTTGCATGTGTCATGAAATACATATTAATCCAAGTACAATAATTATGAAGACCAAACCTAGTTACAATTTCAACACTCCCTCTTAACTAGGGAGGTATTCATAATGACTTATCAAGATATTCTCTAGTTGAGAACTTCTATAAGAAAGGATCTGGATTGATAACAATAAATGATGATTTACATCATAGCCAGCATTGTCAAAATAGTAAGGCCTCAACTAACACTCTCTATCTCTCCACTAGATCAAAGCACAATGCTAAAGGCATAAATTTGGACACCACCACCTCTTAGGCACATACCCACCTGAGTGTTCACCAGGCATATCCTCACAAGACGATATTCCTAATCCATTATCACAATACTTGACACCATGAAATGTTGATCCTCAGGACTATTCTTATATTAGATTAATGTACTTGACTTACAGCAGTTAGTCCTAGTCAAAGTACAAATCCTCGAAGAATATCGGTCCCAGATGCTTATCCAATCCACCATTCTCCCTATCAGTGTTTTACTACGCTTACGACTATTCGTCCTAGCCATAGTACATGACACATGGAGAATATGGTGTCCACCCTCACTCTCTCTCAACCAAGGAGGAGATCTTCACTCCCTCTCAACCAAGGAGGAGATCTTCACTCCCTCTCAAACAAGGAGAAATAACCACAAGCCTAAGCTTGTCTCAAAATACTCATCAATGCATCGGCTACCTATTCTTTTGTGGATATCTATTGTAGCTTCTTGGCTCCTATCTACGTCACACTCTCAAATCATAAAGCACCTCGACCTTCCTGGTTTTCTAACAATCTTCATGCAACTTTGAATCCAATATGTCATCAAGTAGTTCATCAAACACCTTATGGAGCCAAATTTCTTCACAAAATTTTGCTTCACGCTCTTCCAAGAAATCATATCAGCTCCCAATCATTAGTAGTATCTCTATCAGCATTAGTATTGTCAACCCAAACAATGTGTTCCTGAAACAAATCAGTCAAAGCTTCTTCTTTTTTTCTAGCTGGTGTAGGTGAGTTTCTTCTTTTACTAAGCCTTGTTTTTCATGTTGCCATCTAATTGACTACTTTGATGCATACTTCAAAATTCTTTCTTCTTGTCTTCGTGTTTTGCTACGCTCTTTCAATTTTTCCATCTATTAGTCAAGCTTAGATAGATCTTGTCTTGACTTGCAACATTTAATAAAAGACTATGAAAGAACAAAAAGGCAAAGTGCACAAACAAAATAGCAACAGTAATAATTAAAGAAAGGAGGTGTAGAATACTTATCTTTTTGAGGAGAGTCAACGCCCTCTTAAGCTTGGACATGTTGGAGAAATGAGAGGTTTGCAAGTTAAATTCAATTTCTCCTTTCTTGATGATTACTTGTGAATTTGATGGCATTATCTTATTATGTTTTTCTTCCTTCATCAAGCAATTACCAAATGTAAAAACATGAAGATCACAAGAACACAGAGAACACAAGAAATAGGCTCCAAGCCAAGGCAAAACCCCTCCAAGGGGAAACCCAAAAAAATCTCTTCTTGTAGAATCATATCAAAAATGAGATATCCAAGACCCATGACCACATAAAACTTCAACCTCTAGATGCCAAGTCAAACCCTCGTTTCTACACAACAAATCCATCATCAAGAGACCAGCAACAAGAGATGTACCAAGGCAAAACTTCCACAAATTCCAGCTCAAGAAGAACTTCTTTATTTCAAACTTCAGCCCTCCACTTCTTTTCTGCGATATTTCACACCACAATCATCCAAGTGTGTGTCCAAATGAGCTCCATATTCCCTCTCTTTATACTGTCCAGAGGAGTACGAATAGACATGTCCATTGGGGTAGGGCCGACTTGACAGGAAGGCCAACTTGCAATCTACAGGATTTTTGACCCAAAAATACATATTTAAAAAAAAAACTTTTTCTTTTTCTTTACAATAGGTCCAAAAAGGACTTTGACTCTTTGACTCAAAAACCTAGAAACATGAAGAACATGCTTGTCTAGAGAAATAATAATACCTTTTTCTTTTTCTTTTGTTTTTTACATAAAATACATAATGGTACAAATTATGAAGATCGAAACTAGTTACATTTTCCAACACTCCCTCTTAACTAGGGAGGTATTCATAATTTGTATAAGCGATACAAGGATATTCTCAATTTGAAATATTCTCATAAGAAGAGTTGGATTGATAAGCCATCTTTAAGCATCAACATCATAACCAGCATTTCCACATATCAACATAGAAAGGCCTTGACTAACAAGTTCTAACTCTCCACAAGATTAGAGCACAATGTTGAGAGGCTTTACATGAGACACCACACTATCTATCAAGGCACATACCCCATCCAGATGTTCACTGGGTATGTCCTTCTAGGACTATTCTTATCTTGGATTCCCAATCCTCAAAAAATATATGTCCTCTTCAACCATTCTTAAACTTGGATACCCTATCCAATCCTCAAAGAGTGTCGATCCATGGGACTACTTCCTATCTTGGAATCCCAATCCTCAAGGATTACTAGTCTCAGATGCTTATCCAATCCTCTGGACCTCATCTCCCTCCATGGCCTGCACTAGACGTACGGCTTGTAGTCCTGGACTAGTGCATGACACATGTAGAAGAGAATATAATATCCATCATCACTCCCTCTCAACCAAGGAGGAGATCCTCATTCCCTCTTAACTAAGCAATAGATCCTAGCTCCCTCTCAACTAGGGAATCATCATCAAAATCCTTAGCTAGTTTCATTATTCATACATCATTAACATAACAGCTACTTGTTCTTTCGTGGAGACAAAGTACTAGGTGCAGGGATTTCTTCTCATGTTACATCATATTTGGGCTTCAACCTTTCAAATATTTTATGAAGCCAAATTCTTTCACATTTTATCTTTATGATAGGGCATTTTGCCTCCTTGCAGTAACATAACATGTCAAACTTCGATCTTTTCTAGATCTTTGTTAATCATCAATCAACTTTATCATCAACTAGTACATTTGTCTTCTTCAAGGAGCCAAAACTTCCTCATAGCTACTAGTACTGCCTTCTACAGAGTTCTGCCTCATATTCTTCAAAGAATCATATCAACTTTCCAATATCGTTTTTGTTCCCATGCTTGTTCAAGCCATCAACAATGTTATCTACACAATTCATGTGTTTCATGATCAAACCAAGCAGTTGTAGATACATCAACATCATCCAACAAATCTTTCTAACCTCTACATGTTTCTGCAATATGTCCTTCCAGGGAACCAAGTCATCATTATCAGAGTTACTAGATCATAGTAGCCTCAAGGCACAGAATTCTATTGCTACTTGTTCCCTCTGAAGTCAAAATTCCTTTGCATGTTTTGTCTTCATATTGCAACAAGGTTTCACTTTATATTTCAATCATCAATGTGTTTTTGGAATAGCTGGAAGCTTTAACATCATGTCCATCAAGGTCCTTATAGTTCCCTCTTTCTAGCATGCTCATCATTTTCAAGGAGTCATCAACAAGCACGAGTGTTGCTTTGCTTTGTTCTTCCATCCTTCTTGTCTTGCTTTCATAATTTTGTGCCTAGGATTCCAAAAAGTACAACCAAGCAAAATATACAAAGACAAGAGCATGATGTCAATTTTGACAATCTAGGGTTTTCATGGTTTATTAGAAGGTGTATTTCTAAGGTTCTAATTACAAACCCTATATTTCTTTATCTAACCCTTATTAGGGTTTTTGGCAGAAACATCATCCCTAGGGTTTTGACTTTCAAGCCATCCCTTGCTAGGGTTTTACCACATACCCTAGATTCTTCCTGCAAACCCTAGATATCATTACCCAAGACCTAGGGCTCCTTTAGAGGGAACAAATAGTTAAGGTTAGGGTTTTCATTCCTAGGGTTAGTTCAATCTAGGTTTCAAAAACCCTAAATACCAAGCGTCTTCAAGACAACACATATCTACAAACCCTAGCAACTTTATAGTTATCAAAACCTTCCATAAAGGAATTGTAAAACCCTAATTACAAAAGCCCAACTATACTATAGACATACCTCATATAAAGACTATGCACCTTTGTCTTTCATGATTATGAGGAACTGCTTCAAAAGACTTTCAAACTAGTATGTCTTCTTCAAAAGCATACTCTGCCATTTTATTATATCTGCTCTTTGCGATATCTCTGTTTTGCAGAGAGATTATGCATTGACTTCATCCAAAACTGCTTCTTGCAAATATTATCTTCATCAAACTCAAAATCTTGGTCTTCTTTTTGGTCACCTCCATAGTTGGAGTAAGTTCTTCATTTACAGTTCCTCAAACTTGTGCTTCTCGCAATATACAAAACTGGAACTAATTTCAAACTATCCTTTCTTGGACGAAGTCATCATGCTACTAGAAGATAATCCAAACAGCTATCCATCGACCATCATTGCTAGATATTGTGTGTAATACATATGACCAAGGTAGCTACCAGCAAGGTCATGGTTATCATAGTCAACTTTGTATCATGGAGACTACATGTATTACTAATATCACTAAATTGTTGTAAACTCAAATTAACGAGCTATATACTACAAAGATCTATGGGAACAAAGATCAACGAGCATGCCACAGAGTTTCAACATCATCCATAGAGCAATAGAGACAATTCAAACTTTGAGCTTCATGAGCCAAAGCCACAGAATAGGTCGGCTTAACACATATGCTATATATGTCAAGTCATTATCATCCAAGCTTCAAAGTATTCATTGAATCACAATTTCATTGTCGATATTATCTTCGATGCTTAAGTCTATGTCCTCGTGTCCAATCATCAAATGATTTGTGGTTCATGTCTATCCACGTAACATGGATTCATTAGACGGTCTCCACGTCAATTCCATATGTTTGTCAATGTCCATATGTAGGGGTGACCCTTCCAACCATTTGTTGACACATATCATAAACGCACTCATCGTTAGACTTGGCTATCTACTATTTATATGGGAACTCTCCTATATTGTTCTCGTCGGAACCAAACATATGCAGTTGCTAAACTAGGGCGTGAACCCAAGTTAAAAAGTTTCAAATTATAGTCGAACCATATCGTTTCACGACTCATCCATTCACAAGCAACCAATAGACCTTCATTCGTAACCAGTCACAAGATCTTCATCACACTCCAAGAGCCAAATTGTATTCACACCATAAGAATGAATGTGACTTCAAGTCGCAGGGTTAGAACCATATGGTTGCACCAACGGAGCCATCACTATTTGTAACAAAGATCATAAACAACGAACATCGAACTATTATAATAACTTTCCTCAGCATAAAGACTCCTCATCACTATATTAAACTTTCGCAATTTGATGTATATTACAAAACCACTGTTTGCGAGTCTCTGATACTTGCGAGCTAGTGTAATATCAAACAAGCCAACGAGCCACTATGAAGTCATTCGATGCACAAAGAAGCAATGTCACAGTGCGCGACAATGATTTATAGATCTGGGCCATAGGATACAAGTTACAATTATCAAGTCTCCCAGTTACATAGAAGTGTAATTTCTCTGTAATGTTATGGAGCGTTACCACTAAGCCATTGAGTGTGCAAGCCTCAACCAATAAAAGTCATAATTGTAAAACCACTGTGCAATTTTATGGCCACTATTGATGTGATCACAAAAATGCGACCATAGAAATGAGAACTTTGAATGTAAATCACAGAGCGAGCTATGATATAAGACATAATCACATTGCCTTGTTAATTTTGGCAGCTCAGGGACAAATTCCCTCCTTTAGATAATCATCCTCGTCAAGGAAGACCCCTACTAGCCCTTGGAAGCATTTAATTTGGTTAAGGAAAAATATATTTTAATATGGTAACCCACGTGTACAAAAAGGGTAGGTTGGCCCAAAAGAGAAATTGGATACCCTTGGATGGCTATAAATACAAGTCAAGTAACCCTCATTTGGTGACTATGATCAAGCATTTTTTTTCTTCTCTCTTCCTTGGTTTGGCTCGCACAAGTCTAAAGTTGGTTCACGAGAAATTGGTTCGCACAGGTCTGAAATTGCAAGATCCAAAGCTTGCACATGTGATTAGGGTTTTTGGTTCACAGTCGCAGGGACACCACTGGAAAATTTCCGCTGCAATCGCATGCATGTTAACCTCAGCGTGCGGCCAAAAAATTTTAGCCGCAGAAATATCTCTCTGTGTGACTAGGATCTAGGGTTTCAAGTGAAATTTTCGGTTGTAGCTGCATGCACAAAAGGCTCTCTGTGCGACTGGAATGCTTCAACTGCACGTAGGATCACTTGCTCTGTGCAGCTAGGACTCAGGGTTTCATTTCAAAGTTGACCGCAGACATCGACAGTTGACCACAGGCTTCTAAATCATGATTTTTATAAGTATTGTTGTTGGGTTCATCTCTGGGATATTGTTTGGTTGGTTTTACTAAATAGTCTTGAGAATGAAGAAATGGATCATTGTACTCTCTTTGCTAAAACATTCAGTGATAATCTAATAAGAAGAAGAATTTGAAAGGGTTTTCCCCTTGTGGGGTTTTTCCCTAGTCTCCAACCAATCCTGGTATCTCTATGTGTGAATGTTTTTCGTCTATTGTTCCTTTATGTTCTGCTAGATTGACGATCATATTGTTCTTTTTTTATAATTGCATATGTTGTTAATGATTGTTAATTTTAGATAACAATGGTATGTTCTATGCTTGCAACAATTACTTCAAAGTCCTTTTATCAGCCCAACGATAATTTCCATTTTAATTTCCAAATTCCAATAGCAATCACATCAACCATTAACTCACATTGACAGTCACTATAGATAGAACATAAACAATAAATTGCACAAGACATGCTAAGACAAGAGAACACAAGAAACTTGGCTCAAGCCAGGGAAAAACCCCAAGATGGGGAAAACCCCTAATCAATCCTTCTTACTATTAAATATCAAATGTTCAGTAGAGAGAGAGAGTCCAATAATGTACAATGATAGATGATCCAATACCACTGCCCTTAGTCAAATAAGTAGCCCAATCAAAATCTGGAATTCCATTCTCAGTCAGTCGCAGTCAAACAACCCTAACCAAAAAGTCAACAATGGCCACCGCAGCAGTAAAAGTGTCCTTGAGCTCGGTCAAGGTCAAAGCAATTTGGCCTTCCTTAGAGGTCACGAACAGCGAAAGCAGTCAACAAAGGAGCAGCCAAACTCAGTCAACCAAAAGGTCAACTATGCGGTCAACACAGACCTGTAGTCAACGCAAATCAACCTGCCCAGAAAATCTCGATACCTATTCTAGAATATGCGGCCTACCCAAACAGAGATTCCCCACAAAAATCATAGTCAAACTGTCCCTTAAATTCCTCAATCAACACTGGTGAAATTCTCCTCAAACAGAAAGTCAATGCAGGTCAAATCAGCTCCAAAACTCGCACTTGTGGCAGAAGAACAGGCTGCCTCAGACTTGTACAACCCAATCAATGAAGGAGAGAGAAGAATATATTGTGTGAGGAATGTGTCAAATGAGGTTGAAGGTCTCTTATATTTATATGTGATGGAGGAGGGTCAATTTGACTAATGAGACCTCAAGCAAACCTTGACCAATTGCACATGTGTGGGCTGACCTTCAAAATCATATTTCTCCTTGTCCAAATTTAGTGATCCTTAGATCAATTTTGGACCTCTCAAAAAGAGGAATTCAATCCAATAATCATATTCTGCAAATGTGTTGTCCGAAGTGGAATTTGGCCCTAGTTGCATATTTTAACACTCCATCTCAACTAGGGAGAAATCCACCTACCAATATCCATCCACCATCATGCCATTTGGATCATCGTGTAATATCTCTGCATCTCATCTAATCTCCACTGGAGATTGATATAGATAATAAGAAGCATCAATCGAGAGTGAGTCACAAGACCTTACCACTCTCCACTGACAAAAAAGTTAGTCCACATCATAGTTTTAAAACTTTGACTCTGACTGCGAACCGGTTGAGGGTCGATTCCAACTCCGACTCTGTATTGACTCGGCCTAGTTGATTTCAATGACACAATCTTTGTAAAAAATACATTAAATATTTAATTTTTTATGAAAAACATAATTTTAAAGATTTTCATTCATGTTTCCAAACTCAAAGCATTAAAATATAGAGAGAAGACAACATATGATCAAAGTATGCTCATGAATATATCTATTATATCAAAATGGCACCCAGTGCACTATCCAATACATGTAATATATAGAGATCAGAACAAAAACACATAACCAAGGAGGCTCTAAATGGCCTCTACAACAAAACATCACTAGTCACTAGTCACTACTGCTAGAGAAGCCAACATCATCTGGCTCAGACTCTGAATCAGAGTCAGATGGCGAAACCCATGGCTCCTCCTCCTCCTCAAGATCTCCAATTGCAACTGTAGAAGTAGTAGCACTAGCAGGCGTGGCAACTACACGCTGATATAGATGAGCTATGCGCTTGCGTCATGGCTGAGTAGAGGAAGTGCCTCCAACTAGAGGATTTGGTGTTGGACCTAGGACTAGTGGATTTTCATTTAACAAAACTTTATGTTCAAGTAATGCCTTCATCTCTAAACCAATATCCCCATCAGGATCAAACTTTGTCGGTTGACTCTCCACTACCCAATCTGATGTTGGATAAAAATCTTCCAACACAATGGGATTTGTATCAGGTCTTTTGTTCAACAATTAGTTGCGTCTTAGCCAGAGGTTGTATTGGATGTAGACTAGATCATTTAACCGTTTTTGTTCCAAACAGTTTCTCTTCTTCGTGTGAATCCTCTCAAAGACAAACCAATTGCACTCACACCCAGAAGCATTGCAATTTTGACTCAAAATACGGATTACAAACTTCTGAAATTGAGGACAATGGCCACCAAATGCCTCCCACCATTGTGCTGCAAAAAACATAGTTGTGTAATGAGTTAGCTCAACAAATTATATCCAACTTTCAAATTATAAACAATTTAACAAAATAAGAATTTGAAAATTGAACCTGTTTACTTGGCCCATCTGCTTCCTTTGCAATCCTTGCTACGTTCTTGCCAAAGGCACCAGTGGCTCTATTGAAACAAGTGATCTGTCATTGTATCTCCGGCGAGTCACTCTCCTTCTCCTTAGGGACCATGTGCTCAAGACACTCAATCAATCCATATCTAACCTCCCCAGTCAAAGCTTCTGCCTCCAGAGCTTTATAATGATACCTTGGGTTCAGAAACAACCCGGCGACATGTCTAGGGCGATGGAATTCCTTGTGTGTTGCCTTTATTTGTTCATTTGCTCGATCCATAGCCTCATAAATAAAGCCCATAGCTAATCTTTCCCCATCCACCAACTGCAGCACCTTAACTAGTGGCTCAACAACCTTCACAATCTTTGTTGCCTTTTTCCAAAATATTTCTTCATTAACTTTCTTTCTCACATCTTTTCCATCCTATTTGCGAGTCCATTGACATTCATTCCATTCATCACTGGAAAACATCATCTACAAGTTTCTATGTTGGGAAAGCATAGACTGCAATGTCAAAAAATGAGTTGCAAATCTAGTGATGGCAGACCTAACAAGATCCTTTGCTTCCTGTGATTTTCCTCATCAGATTCAAAATCCACGAGTGATTGAGATATATTTTGTTATGTTTTTGGCATGCTCTACAGTATACTTGATCCAATCTATTTTACCAATATCCTTAAGCATGAGGTCTATGGAATGTGCAGCACATGGGATCCAAAAGATGGTTTTGTGATTTCCCTCTAACATTTTACCAGTAAGAACATAGTTAGAGGCATTATCTGTGATGATCTGAACAACATTAGCCACCCCCACCTCTTCAACAACCTCATCCAAAAGCTGAAACAACAAGTGTGCATCTTTCACCCTATCAGATGCATCAACTGATTTTAGAAACATGGTTCCCTGTGGGCAAAAGATAAGAAAATTTAGGATGGTACAGTTCCTTTGATCAGTCCATCCATCTGACATGATGGTACATCCTTTTTTCACCCATGATATTTGAAATCTTTCAAATATTCATCAATGGACATAACCTCGTTTTGCAAAAGAGATCCCCTTAACTCATGCATAGTAGGGCCTTTGAATCCCTTTCCAACAGCAAATATGGCATCAAACATAGGTTCATAAAATGGTGAACAAGAAGCATTGAAGGGGATATCAGCATCATACCACCATCTAGCTATGTAATTACAGGCAGTTTATCTCAATTCTTTCTTCAATGGTCATTTAAAGTAGGTTGCATTTGACCTCTATTAACTTGAGGACCATGTGCATTATCAAAGGAAGAAGAGGGTGTGATTGTGAAATAACTTTTGATATCACCCTTCTTTTTAATTTTACCCTTACCCTTTTCTTGAATAGACTCCAAAGAGGGAGGAACATAGTGAAAGAGGTTGGATGCATTAGTGCAGGGGATAGATGAAGAGCCCTCATAATCAAAATTGGGGTTGGTAGCCATCATGTGTTTTATACTCCTCTTCCTCCCTATTTCAACCTCTATTTCTTTTTTCCTAGCTTTTTCTTCCTCAAACTTCTCAAATTTTTCTAGCAACTCCTTCCTAATATCCCCAATTTGTTTTGTTGGTGCTGCACATGGAGCAATTTGGCCTCTAATACCAACCAAGTGTTGTTTTAGCCTATGAATGCCAGCTCCACCTCCCTTAATTTTGTTATGACAAAATTTGCAATGCATTTGATTATCAATCATCTCAGCATATGCCCAAGCAGTATCTTCCATTCTAGGAACCATTTTCTAATATTTGGACTTGAAAATTAAAGGACAAAAGTCTGAAAATGAAAAGAAAAAAAACAACTCTCCAATGTTCATTTCTTTTAGAAAATTTACTCTTTTCAATCTCCAGATTTGCAACAACAACAAAAAAGAAGGCAAGGGCAAATTTGAGAAGTGAAAATAATAATACCTCTAAGCTCTAGCCGCCTCAATGCTGCTCCAAAATGTTGCTCCAATGGTTTCCCAAGAAGCTCCCCACTGTTGCTCCAATGATTGCCCAAGAGGCTCCTCACTGTGGCTCCAAAAACCAACTCCAACTCTTCACAAACTCCTCACAAATGCTCATACAAATGCAATGAGATAGTTGTGAGGAAACGTGAGGGCGTTGGGTAACTTTTATAGGCTTGGGAGAGGGTAAATGAATTGAGAAAAACCTAAAACCAAAAAAAAATGTTTTTCAAGTCCGTCTTTCCTCCCTTTTCCTCCGCGGACCGACTCAACCTGGTTGTGATGGGCTTGGCCAATTCAGTTGGGACACCAACTCGGTCGGTCTGGTAACGGACCGGCCTAGTTTTAAAACACTGGTCCACATAACCAGGCGTAGAACCCCAATCATACTTGATCTTGAGCAATCAAGTTGTTGAACACGATGCATCTTAGACATAGGGAGTACGATAGTACACGATGCGTCCATCTGTAGTGCTATGGTCCCTAACCACTTTTCCCAACTCACTGGCCAAATGAGAGGTACTTACCAAGAGTCCCAGATTGCAAGGGTAGGATGTATGTTGAGTGTTAAGTTTTGGTATGTTCTATGCTAGAGCAATTTATTTCAATTTTCATAATTAGCTCAATATTTTTCCCAGATTAGCACTCACATCAGCATTAAAGTAAACTGCAGATAGGACATAAATATAAATCGCAGAAGACAAGCCAAGACAAGAGGACACAAGATGTGGCATCAGCCAGGGACAAACCCCAATGTGGGGAAATCCTTGATCAATTCTTCTATTATGTTCTTCAATAGTTCAGTAGAGAGAGAGATAGTACATTTACAACAGAAGTCAACACTTTGACTTATCTATACATGAGATCAGTTGAAGACATTCTGCTTCAACTGATTCTCCAAGGTGACGGCTTCACCTAACATAGTGTTGCATCTCGTCTAT
This sequence comes from Pinus taeda, assembly GCA_000404065.3. Taxonomy (NCBI): domain Eukaryota; kingdom Viridiplantae; phylum Streptophyta; class Pinopsida; order Pinales; family Pinaceae; genus Pinus; species Pinus taeda. The sequence continues at coordinate 36,251 of APFE031379306.1, read as the reverse complement.
TTGCTACACCTCTTTGTGCTACAACATGACAAAGTTTTCCTTCTCCTGCAGTATCCTTGATACAGTCATAGCACTGTCATACTTGCTTGACTAGTGCAACCCTTAACACAATCTATGTTGTTGGCTATGGTTTGCAACCTAGCCCAGCAGCAAGTAAGATCTACACACTGTACCCAGCTAATCATCACAACTGTGATAGGACTGCTCCTTTAGGTAGGTCCTTGCTGCATCATGGCTGCTCCATTAAGATCTTCATTACAACTGTAACCTTCATTAAGATTATGATCTTCAAGAACATGATAAGATCCTTCCATCATCATCAGGATTATGTCGAGGCTATGGTGCAGTTCCTTCTTTTTATGTAGAGGCAGTGATCCTGCTTCTTCTCATTTCACCGAGATAGTGATAGTCACTGAGATCTCGCTTTTACCATGAGACTAGGACTGTGTTTGTACTTTCACCGAGGCTAAGCTCTCCTTGCACCGAGATATCCTGTAGTGATGCCGAGATTTTATCATTGTAAACCTTCTCCTCACTGTGACTGCGTATGGAATGAGAGCACCGAAATACATGAATATATACTTATATGCTGAGGTTATTGTTCCTCAAGCACCCGAGTTGATGACTGTTCCTAAAGCGAGGTGCAGTCAAACCCTTTGTTGTGGCTCCTCTTCATCACTGTGGCTCTCTGCGGCTACATGTCTTGTCAGCGGTTCCTCTTCATAATTGCGGCTAATTGTGGTGCGTATAAAGAGTTTCCATGATTGTGTATAATTGACTGTGAATATGACTGTGTACTAAGTCTCCATTGCTTTGCGTATAGACTGTGTATAATTGATTGTGTATATGGCTGCGTATAGAGTCTCCATTGTTGTGCGTATAGAGTCTCCATTGTTGCGTATATGCAAGTGTTTCCATGACTGCGTATAGAGTCTCCATTGTTGTGTATAAGTGTTGACTGCGTATAGAGTCTCCATGGACAACGGATTAGGGCATCACTTGACAGCAGATTAGGTCATCACGTTAACTGTGTATTGGAGCTCTTTAGACAATGGATAGGAGCCTACCCTTAACTACAGCTAGGGCACATCTAAACTGTGGCTAGGGCATCATACACTTAGCCCAGTGTACTCTTTAGTGTCTCTCCTTCACCAAAAACCCAAGACGTGGAGAGGAGGAGATCACATGAAGAGTGTGTCTCAAATGACTTCAAGTTCTCTCCTATTTATACTAAAATGTAGATGATGAATAGACATGACTATTGGGCTTCTAAGCCTACACAAGTTGCTGGCCGACTTGACAATTTGTCTTATAACATAAATAAATTCATAACTTCATGAATACTTATCGGAATCGGATGATCTTTAGATCAATCCTACACCTCTCGATGAGAAGGATCCAATAAAAATATCAGCTGCTATAAATAAGATGACCCACATGGAGTTTGTCCCTAGTTTCCAATTTTAACACTCCCTCTCAACTAGGGAGAACTCCATCCACTGATCCATATGTCCGACTGTACTATCTCTACCATCAGTGCCCTGCACTGCTCTCCTCTGCTTAGCTCTGCTCAGCTCAGCTCGAAGTAGCCTCGAACTATGAAAAAGAAGAAGTGATCGAGGATGTATCATACCATCCCCCACTGACCCAAAGTCGGTCTCAAAGTGTGTACCACTGGTCCCAGACCAGTCCTCTACTAACCCAAAGTCAGTGTCATAGTGGGTACCCCAGGGTGTTTTGCTTCAAGCCATAGAGGGCTTTCTTCCACCTGCATACGCGAGATTCCCGATTATCAACTCAAACCCCTCGGGTTGTTCCACACCTGTGGATGTAGCAGAATGGTCCCCTTGTAAGATTTTCCATCGATACATCTCAGACATGTACTTTCATGCTCTTTTTGGATTCAAGCTTCCGTGTCACCATCTGACTCACAGACCTCCGGTGTTATATGTCAATGGTCATGGTCCCCAGTGGACTTCCTGTAACTTGATACAACCCTGAACTCAAAAACATCTTTGAAACTTTTATTTTCAAACACATACCTTTCCATCGACAAGTGCCACCTTAAAACCTTCGACTTCCATTGCTGAAATGGACACCAAGTTCTTCTTCTGATCAAGTACATAAAAGAGATTCTCTAAATGAATCGAGTTATGCTCATTCAATTGAGAGGTAACATTCCCTACACCCTTTTCAGGATAGGTGGCATCGGCTCCAACTATAATCCCACGATTGTTTCCATCTCTACCAAATTAGAGAGTGCACCCTTCTATCCAATGAAGTGCCTTGAAGCACTACAATCAATAAGTCAGATTCCCAAAGA
>APFE031379306.1:2568-31225 GCA_000404065.3 Pinus taeda | reverse complement strand
CAGGACCCTCATGGGAGGGTCCTTCCACGACTCCAAGTCTCTCTCGAAAGGATAAGAACTTGACCTTCCCTAAGAGTTTTGTGAGGATGTTCGCAACCTGTTCATCTATCCTAATGTGATGGAGCCTTATTGCTCCTAGTTGTACCATATCCCAAATAAAGTAGTACCTGATATCAATATGCTTGGAGAGGTCATGAAACACGGGATTCTCTGAAAGGTGAATCCCACTTTTATTGTCGCGGTAGAAAATGGTGCTATCCAGAACATGCTCAAATAGCTCATTGAAGAGCTTCCTCAACCAAATAGCTTCACAACAGGCCATACTGCTGCAATATATTCGGCGTTGGAAATGCTTAGAGCAATCGATTTCTGCTTCTTGCTCATCCAAGAAATTGAAGCAAATCCCAAAAAAAAGCAACATCTTGACGTGCTCTTTCTATCCACCACACTATCAGCCCAGTCAGCATTGGAATATCCATATAGCCTCAAATTCTCGGCAGTGTATCTCAGTCCATAGTTGATAGTGCCATGGAGATATCTTAAGAGATTCTTTGCAGTAACCCAATATATGTGATGAGGCTTGACCATAAATTGACTCAAAGTATTTACAGCGAAGCATATGTTTGGTCGAGAGTCTGCTAAGAACATCAGGGCCCCCACAAGTTGTTTATATTCAGAAGGATTTGCCATTTCGAGACTAGCAGTACTTCCACATAGCTTCTTGAAGTTTAGTTCCACCGTAGTAGACACAGACTCACATTCCACCATCCCACATCTTTCTAACAGCTTCAAAATGTATTACACTTGAGAAAGGAAAATCTCGCCTAGCTTTTGCCAGAGCTCCAAGCCTAGGAAGTAATACATCAATCCTAGGTCCTTCATCTCAAATTCAGAAGTCAACTCCCTCTTGCATTGATGAATGAGAGCGTTTGCACCAGTCAGAAGGAGATCATCAACATAAATAAGTGGCATGTCCTTTTCAACCTTGAAGCATAGCTCCTTGTAAATCCCAGCTTCATAAGATAGCTACCAATCCTCTCATACCAAGCCCTAGGGGATTGCTTTAACCCATAGAGTTTTAATTTTTTCTTAGGGCTATATTGTTATTTGCTTTGATAATTGCATTTCTTCATTACCACATTAAATTCACCTCATAACATCATAACATTATTCAGATTTACATCAATATTCAACAACATATGCAACTATGTAGAAAGAACAATATCATCATCATCAATGCAGCAAAACATAAAGGAACAACAGAAGAAAAGAATTCACACATAGAGACACCAGGATTGGTCGAAGACTAAAGCAAAATCCACTATGGGGAAAACCCTTTCAGAATCTTCTTCTTATTAGATTGTCATTGAATGGTTCAACAAAAGAGAGTACAATGATCCATATCGTTATCCATACAACTATCCAATGAAATCAACTAAACAACATCCATGAAATGAACCCAACAATGCTCATACTCAAAACCTTGATTCAGAAGCCTGTAATGAATTGTTAGTATCTGCGGTCAACTATCGAACACTGCGGTCAACTGTCGAACATTGCGGTCAACGAGCGAAAACTTTGGACAACTGAAAAATCAAACCCTAGATGTCAGTTGCATGGAGGGCATGTTGTGCATGCGACTGAAAGGATTCAGTTACACGAATGAGCATGGCATCGAGGGATTGTAGTCGAGATCTCTCTGTGGCATGCCTACAGCTGAGGCCCAAAACCCTAAAACAAAGATGCAAGTTTTAGACCCTGCAGTTTCACCTTCGTGCGAACCCATTCCTTTGCAAACCTACCTCATACCTGTGCAAGCCAAAAACAAAGTGATCAATGATGATTGTCCAAATGAGGTTGAGGTCACTTGTATTTATAGCCTTCCAAGGGTGTCCAATTTGCTTTAGGGATGACCTGATCAAATATGCACGTGGGCTTTTAATTCAAAAATATAGTTTCCCTGGAATACAGGAATCTAGTCCTATGGTTGGAATTTGTCACTGAGTTGCCAAATTAACACTCCCTCTCAGCTAGGGAGAAATTCCAACCACATTGTGTAATCATCGCAAATATTTTGTCATCTCATTATATACAATCTCAGGTATCTCATCATCAAATGTCGTCACTGCTCATCTCTTGCTTATTTTTGCTTATCTCTTGATTGTCCCTACTCTTATGCTGAACACTCTCAAATCTAAAAGAATAAGAATTTGATATCGAAACTCTTAGAAAAGTGCTTTGTAAGCTGAGACCTCCTCAGGATAGAAGGAAGCTACAAGAAGTATGTTCTCGATAATGCCGGGTGGAGTGGAGCTCATTCTACAACCCTCTATTCATCGGGGAGCCACTGCTACCACCCAGAATCACTGCCAATGGGGAGCCCAATGCTACCACCAGGGAAACATCAGTGGGGACCCAATTCTATGACCCACAACGTCATCGAAGAGCATATCATCGGGGAGCGCATCTCAACCTGGAACCTCATCAGGGAGCACATCTCAACCCGGAATCTCATGGGAGCGTTAAACATCTACAACCCCATATCAAGCAACAGGTGATATAGGGGAGCACATCTCAACCCATCCTATCGCCTACCGATCTTCCCAGACATGACCCTCAAGAGTCATGTGGTAAAACATCTGCATCATAGTCCAAGCTTGGGCTCGATACCTGACTTACCAAAAGGTAAGGATCTCCTCAACCTGTTGGCGAGATGGGGAGGGACAATCCCAACAAGCCCAACTTGTGGGTATGATGCCAACTAGGGTATACTCTGCATAGAACAAGATAGGGGAGAGACATCTCCAAGCCTATGGGTAACAGATAGGGGTGATACCCTATTGTCCAGAGATCCCTTAACCCTAAGAACCCTCCATCTCAATTCCACACCCTGAGAGCTCAAACAAGGGGGAAGAGTTGGCTCAGTGTCCCCGATCAGTGATGCTCTCTATAGATCAGCAATCATATCGTCGTGCTCATATTTGGTAATCATCATGTCTCAATGGCAGTTGTCTCCTATTCATACAAGACTTCAAATCAAATATCATATTAGAACAAAAAATATATAAATCACCAAAAGAAAAGGATACCATAGTCATTCTCCCTTTCATGGAGATGCCAAGAACAAGCCTAAGCTTGTCTCATATAGCAGCATTGTCTCAATATATAAAGGTATCTCAGTCCCAACTATATACGGAATTCTCTGTCAATCGGTTCCCACTCTTTGTCATCGCATTGTATCTATGTCACATCCAGAACCTGCTCAAACATCTCTCCAAAGAGCTTCTTCATCCTACCTCACAGCTAGCTATGCTAGCAACATCGTACTCAACCTCGGTCGTGCTTAAAGCTACGAAGTTCTCATCCAAAACATCATGGAAAATCTCATACTAAGATAGCACGCAAGTGTGCTTATCTCATCAACAAAGATCCCAAACAACATTGGTACATCCATGCAGTCACATATCACAAGAAGAATGTCTCAGACCAAAAAATAAATCATCCCATGCAAATTTCTCGAAGTGAGCTCAGCGGTAACTCAATGTGTATGAAGCGGTTGAATCATGCATTGACTCAGAATATACGGACAAGTGTTCACATGGAACATCAATGCTTCAATCAACTATCAGTTTCCAAGATAGGTTCAACAATATATTTTCATAACTTCTTGAAATTTGATTGGAGTGTCCAAGGATTTCCATTTCCACTTTCTTTAATAACTTCACTATAGATTTTCTTTTCCCAACTTCAGGACGTGATACATCATGTCATGATTCTTCATTTCGAACTTCAGAGGCCATCTCCCTCTTACTTTGATCATCAAAGGCTCACTTCCTATCAAGAATAGCCATAAGTATATAAAACCAAAATCAAAGCCATACCTTGGACCACTTTTGAAGTAGAGGTTTGGATCGACACATCATCCTGGCTTCATTGTCAATGCAGACATATCAAGATCGAGGAGCTTGCTTCCTACAATGTTTTCTGCAAACATAACACTTCACCAAACCAATATGCTCATCCTTACATAGATCAATATTGTGCAATTAAATCAACTAAGTCAGCTTATCAAACCTTTAGATGTCTGATCAAAAACTAATATCAAAACCATCAATATTATTGTAAAAAGTTCTTTTGGATCAGGTGACAAGTAAAGCTTACATCCAAATATCAAGTTATGGCTTTATCTATTGTCATGTCAACAAATTGTCATTTACCAAGCAATGTCAAACCAAACTTCATCAAGTCATCCTCATGATCATAATATAAATCATTTTTGTCACAAGATTCAAATGCATACACCAAGGATAAAGCATGCAGGTTCCATCCATTTATTGTGAGATTACTTCATATTGAATCGCAATTGTTTATACTTCAACCAATGTGTCAAAGCTAATGATGTCAACATAGAATATCTATTGGCTACCAATATAAGTCATTGAAAGTCACTATGCCCATATAGCATTGTTATCAAGGCAAATCATCTGTCGTCAAATCAAATCATTAGACATTGCGTTAGAACCCAAAATTTGTTATCACAGTGAGATCTATAGCCCAAAACATATATCAACATCAAGTCAAATTTCTAAATCATTATCGAGCATCATGTCAAAACTCCAATCACTACTTATTTATATCAATCAGCCAAATCTAGTCAAACCCTTGCAACTGTTATTAAAATTGTCATACACAAGCCTCAATGACATATTGATATGCATATCCCAGTCTACTGCAAACACAAGTTTAGTCAAAATATATACATTATAGTAAGTCAAATATTCAAACTTCCCTACTCATAGAACTTTCTGTTGTCTACTCCATGTCTAAAGGACTAACATCCTCTAGGTGAATCTTGCACAAAACTTCACTTTTGTGTCCTACAGGCATAACCGCACCCATAGGCCTTCTTCCGTGCAATTGATAGGCTACAGTCGCACCCTTAGGCTTGCATCCATGTGACTGAGGCTTAGAGTAAGGAAAAATCTTTCTTCTTAGACCAGAACTTTTGCTACAGACCAACAATATCAGATATTTGTCTATTCATGTCCATAAATCTTACTTCAACAATAAAGAATCTTCTATACATATAACGCAAATGATAATAAGAGCAAAGATCTTATGGAGAGATTCTCCCTCTGAATGGTAAGCCACTTCAGTCATCTTCATTCAAGTCATCAACCTGTCTATAATATTGTCATGCATCAACAGATATGTTAGATAATAAAGTCAGATTATATCACATATCTATCATGGTCATATATGTTAGCATCAGTTACTTCACCATTATATCATGACATCAATATTTCATCAAGGGTTAGTGTTAAATGGATAATAGGAGTATACTTCAAGAATCATGATCACAACATTACTTCTCTGTCACATAACTAAATCCATCAAGTCAAGGCATTCAATTTTACCATATGCCATAAGTACTAAGCACATCAAAACATAACCATGGTCAACAAAAGATCCTGAATATCAATCTCATTGCTACACTTTTATCATCATGGCTACCATGTTTTTCGCAAACATTATCAATAGTATCAAGTTATCATCTATTAGAATCAAGGTGTTAGCCTTCTTTATCAGATCAAGATATCCAAAATGATAGGTGTTAGCCAAACATAAAGTATATCAATACATCAAAGATCAATATTAAGTAGCTTTATAGAATCAAGAAATTCATCATGTCTAAGAAGTAAGATACTTGTTCAATACCAAGTGCACCATTTCATCATAAGAACCATGAATCCAAATAGCTTTCATATGTATGTATGAGCCATTTGTGAGAGTGATGTACTCATCATATCTTAGACTTACCTTGCCATCCAATATTGCAATTGAAACATAACATTGAAACAATACACCATACATAACTTGTAGTATTCAGATACCTATGCACCTTCTTATTTGATATTGGCAGAGGGAGCACTTTGTCAACTTCTTTGTACTAGACATCTTTTCCTGCATCTTAGATGATCCTCAAGAAGGATCCACTTGTCACATCTCATCAAGAAGTTGGAGGTGTCCAAATACTCACATATACATGCAGGAAGTATAAGTAATAATCAAAAAAAATAATCAGATCAATAAGTCTAAACAAAAGTAAAGACATAAAGGAGCACCATAAATTGAAAAATACTTATCTTCCATGAGAGGTGATCATCTCCCTCTTGAACCAACCTTCAAGAGCCATGATTGTCCATTGACCATATAACATTGTGCCTTAACTTCATCAACAAACATGCCTAATAGAGACTATCCCATCTAGGGCTTCATCAAATCTATCATCTTCACATTAACCATGCTACGATTTCTAGATTTCATATCTATCTTGGCTATAATCCAAGGTTTCTCTCAAAGCCTAACCTCATACTATCCATCAAAACCTAATAACCAAAATGCCTAGGGTTTCCTTCAAACCCTAGAATTCTTTTAGGTCTCCTCCATCCTCTCTTGCTTCCATCAATGGTGTCATGATAAGGGTGATCTTCAATGATTTTTCTTCAGCCCACCTCTGATACCATGTTGATTTTTTCTTAGGGCTATATTGTTCTTTGCTTTGATAATTACATTTATTCATTAACACATTAAATTCACCCCATAACATCATAACATTATTCAGATTTACATCATTATTCAGCAACATATGCAACTATGTACAAAGAACAATATCATCATCATCAATGCAGCGGAACATAAAGGAACAATACAAGAAAAACGTTTACACATAGAGACACCAGGATTGGTCCAAGACTAATGAAAAACCCACTATGGGGAAAACCTTTTCAAATTCTTTTTCTTATTAGATTGTCATTGAATGATTCAACAAAAGAGAGTACAATGATCCATATCTTCACCCATACAACTATCCAGCAAAATCAACTAAACAACATCCATGAAATGAACCCAACAATGCTCATACTCAAAACCCTGATTCAGAAGCCTGTAATGAATTGTTACTATCTGCGGTCAACTGTCGAACATTGCAGTCAACGAGCGAAAACTTCGGACAATTGAAAAACCCAACTCTAGATGTCGGTCGCATGGAGGATATGTTGTGCGTGCAACTGAAAGGCTTCAGACACACGGATGAGCCTGGCAGCGAGTGACTGTAGTCAAGATCTCTCTTTGGCATGCCTGCAACTGAGGCCCAAACCCCTAAAACAAAGACACAAGTTTCAGACCCTGTAGTTTCACCTTCGTGGGAACCCATTCCTTTGCAGACCTACCTCGGACATGTGGGAGCCAAAAACAAAATGATCATAGATGATTGGCCAAATGAGGTTGATCGTTGAGGTCACTTGTAATTATAGCCTTCCAAGGGTGTCCAATTTGTTGTAGGGGCGACCTAATCAAATATGCACATCTGGGCTTTTAATTCAAAAATATAGTTTCCCTTATCCAAATTGAGCGCTTCAATAGTCAAAATGGGTTCTCTTGAAAAGAGGAATCTAGTCCCATGGTTGGAATTTGTCACTGAGATGCCAAATTAACATAGAGGGCTTTCTGCAACCTCCATACATGAGACCTTCGATCGTGTACTTCAAGCCCCTGCAGTTGTTCCAAACAGACTTCCTCCTTAAGTGAGCCATGCAAGAAGGCAGTCTTGACATCCATTTGATGTAGGTTGCATCCTTGATTGGAAACAAGAGCAATTATAGATTGGATAGTGGTATATCGAACAACTGGCGCAAATATTTCGTCATAGTCCACTCCTTCCTTTTGAGAGAAGCCACAAGCTACAAACCTTCCCTTATACTTTTCAGCACTTCCATCACTTCCATGTTTTATCTTGTAGATCCATTTAGAAGTGACCACAGACGTGTCCTTGGGTCTAGGCACCACTTCCCATACATCATTTTTCATGATTGATTCATATTCCTCATTTGTTACATCTTCCCATACCTAGTGTTCTACAGGTTCTTCGAATGTGCAAGGTTCAACTTGAATAATAGTACTCATGGTAGCCAAGTACCCTTAATACCTGTTAGGCTTCTTACTTTTGCGAAATGTCTCTTTTGGAGCAATATGTTTTTCAGCATCTTGAAGCGTATCCTTAAGCCATAGTGGTCTTTTCCTTAAGGTAGAGGTATCACTAGGAGGTGGATCAAGAGGATCCATTGGAACATCAACATCGGGTATAGGCTCATCCATTGGAGGTTCTTCTTGATTTTCAAAAGCATCATCATCATCCTTTTTAATTTCAGATAACAATGGTATGTTTTATGCTTGAAACAATTACTTCAATGTCCTTTTATTGAGATTGGGAGATATCTAGCTTTCCCAAGGGCAATGTCTTCATCAAAGGTAACAACTTTGCTTACTTCCACATCTCTTTGACTAGGTACATAAATTATATATGCCTTTAAATTTTCACTGTATACAATGAATATACCTTTCTTTCCAAAAGCTTCCAACTTATTCCTTTTCTCTTTAAGCATATGAAAATACATAGGACAACCAAAGATTCTAAAATGAGAAACATTAGGTTTCTTACCAGCAAAGACTTCCTTGGGTGTCTTGAAATCCAAGGCTTGATGAGGGCTCCTATTTTGAACATATACGACAGTGTTGGCAGTTTCTCCCCACAAGAATTTCGGTATACCTTGATCATAGATCATGTCACGAGTGGCTTCCATAATCGTTCAATTCTTTCTTTCAACAACACTATTTTGCTCTGTAGTGTATGGAACAATTGTCTCCCTCTTAATGCTAGCCTCTATGCAAAAGCCATTGGATTCATATTCAGTTCCACTGTCAGTCCTCAATGTCTTGATCTTCCTTCCTGTTTAATTCTCCACCAATGCCTTGAAAGAAGAAAACCACTTGAACACTTCATCCTTCTTCTTCAAGAAATAAATCCATGTTTTGCGTGAAATGTCATCCACAAAAATTGCATAGTATGAGTATCCTCCTAATGAAGTTATGGGCAACATACCAGACATGTCATAATGGATCAATTGAAGAATATCAGTTGTCTTGCTTTCACTAGAAGGGAATGGTCCATTTATATGTTTCCTAGTTGCACATCATTGACAGACTCCTTCATGGTTCATGTTAAACTCAGGCATCCCTGTGACCATATTCCTTACCCCAAGTAAGGCTTTGTAATGTAAGTCGGCAAATCTTTGGTGCCATAAATCAGATTTAAGAGAAGTATCACTTGCCAAACCTCCCAAAGGACTTCCACCAACTTGATAAAGAACATCAACCCTAAATCCAAGAGTAAAAGCATCTTTAGGGTGTTGAAGGAAATGTAACTAGGCTACGTCTTCATAAATGTAATTTTGACATTTGTATTTATTCAAGAAAAGAGAAATTATTTTTGTATTATTTTCAATGAGTTTCTTGCTCATTGAAAATAGGTCAAGCACATTTTGAAGTGCTTCTAGGGAGTCAAAGTCAAAATGTAATTATGATAAGACCCTTTGAGGGCATGTTACATCATGTAAGTCAGCATACAAGGTCATGGGAACACCTCCAAGCATGGTCAAATCCTCTCCTAACACCAACGAAGTCTACAAGCAGCAAAACAATGGGTAAAAATTGAATTATAGTGCAAACTATAAGTCGGCCTTAAAGACAGTCAAGTCGGCCTAAAGAGAAGGGACAGACCTCTATTTATAGAGGTTGTCCACTCCTCATTCAACGTGGAAAACAAGCTCTGAAACCCGCAAGAAAGAAGGAGACAAGCAGGACGAAGACAAGGAAAGAAGAAGGGTCTATTAGGGCAGCGAGGAAAGAAGGATAGTGAAGGTGCAGGGTTTTTTTCTAGGTTTTCTGCAGCCACACGTGCGAAGAGATAAGGGACAATCTGCGGCCAGATCAGCAGTGAAGTTACAAGGGTATATTCTTCTTGGTTTGGGCTAGTAATTAGGCCTACAAAGACCTCCTACTCCAGCAAAGAAGAACTCTCAAGCGAAGTAAGGAAGCAGAAAGTTGAAGTATGAAGGATTGTTTCTAGGGCTAATAGTCACACGTGCGAGGTGCAGCAAGGGTATGACAGCAGACAGTCCTTTTGTTTGGGTAAGAGATCAAGCCTCCAAAGGCTCACAAGCCTAGTGAAGGAGCCCGTCTCTCTAAGGTGAAAAAGACTCTAATTGGAAGGCAAAGTGTTGGAAGACAAAGTGCCGGAAGAAGTGTCGAAAGTGACAGTGCAAAAAGAGGAAGTATTTGACATATGCTTGGAGGATATCCTAGTCAAGGGTCTAGGGTTTGGCAGTTGTTCAAATAAGAAGCTTCAATAAGAGAAATCTTACAAAGGGTTTTCCTCTCAAGAGTGGATAGGGTTTGTCCCTCGCCAAGAGCCAAAATTTTATGTTCTTGTTATTTTGTTTTGGTAGCAGTTTGATGAAGCACACACACATGCACTAATAAGAAGAAGAAGTATAAGCTAACTAGAAAAAGGAAAAAGGAAAAAGACTTCACAAATTGTTATCAAGTCTCAGAGAATCATCACAACACTACTTTGCCCTAGATTCTCTTACATGGTATCGGAGCTAAAGATGACACATCAAGGAAAGGGAAACTCAAGAACACTCTTCAAGAAGAAGCATCTACAAAGTTGAAGCACCAAGCCTAGAAGTCTCAATCACTTCAAGAACAAGAAGGTTCTACAATCCATCATTCATCAAGAAGGTCTACAAAGCTAGAAAAAGAGCCTTATATAAAGGAAACTACAAAGAAGAGCATATTGAAGTAGGACCTACATCAAGCTACAAGTCTTCAAGCAAACCTCATCACCAAGCAAGTCCACTTGGAGAAGGCAACTTGAAGAACATCAAAATCCAGGGAAGAAAAGCCATTAAGCTTTCAAGGAGGAAGAAAATCCATTACATCTCAAAATCTATCAAGTACATGTTCCCTTCTTAATATATTTCAATGTCTTTTTGCAAGGAAAGGAATAAATTGGTAAGTACCAATAACTTTCTTGCATGGAAGAAGAGGACTGATATACTACTCAAGGAGAATGAACTCCTAGAGCATGTCAAAGGGAATATCACTATCCTTGCTAAGGAACAGACTCGAGCCTTAGCCAAGTAAAATAAGGATGAGACAAGAGCTCAAAGGATTATGATAGAATCAATCAAAGACTCTCTCATTCCCTATGTCTCCAATTTTGAAACATCAAAAGAAATTTATGATAAGCTAGTAGAGCTATTCTCGGTATCCACAACCGGAGAAGTAATATCTCTGAGGAATGAATTGTACAAGATGAAGATAACAAAGGAAGGAACAGCTCCCTACTTCATGAAAACCTCTGAAATGAGAGATCAACTTCAAGAGCTTGGGAAAGTCATGTCTGACAGAGAGATGACAACTGTAGTACTCAATGCTCTACCTGAGGAGTGGGGAAACTTCACATCTAGCATGTATGCAAAGAAGAAGCAACCACTCCCAGTGAAATGTGGTCTCTATGCAGAACTGAGGAAACCAACTTAAGGCAAAAGAAGATGTGGGATCAAAGGAGCAAGCATTTGCTACCATGGCCAAAAGAAAGGGTAAATTTGGCAAGTTTGGTCCACGAAGAACAAACAACAAAGACATGTCCAAGATCCAATGTTTTGGATGCCAAGAATATGGACACTATAAAAGGAATTGTCCTAAGCTTAAGAAGGACAACAATAACAAAAGGAAGAGGGAAGAAGCTCACATAACTCAAGAGATGAAAGAAGAAGGAAAGAAGCAAAAGAAGGAAGATCCTCCGAATCTCTACTATGACTAGGTCAAACTCTTTACTTATAGACTTCTTTCAAAGTTTTGAGTAGAATAGGAGCATGTAGAAATAAATTAAATTGCATGGCTAGAATCACCCTCTAGAATCTAGCAGCCTAATGTACATAGAATCCTAGACACTCATGTAGATGTAGCATTTATGATAAGAACAAAAAAAATGCATAAGTAGAAATATCTTCTAGAATATAGGAGCATGAAAAATATAGCTCAAGATATTTGTGTAGAAGAAGCATACCTAGTATAGGACCTCATATATGATGAAAGAAAATTGATCATGATAAGAATCTTAGAAAATCTACATCATCAAAAAGAAAGGAAACATTTGTAAGGTAAGGATCTTTAAGGCCCTATGATAGAATCTTCAAAAGAAGGTTCATGGACCAAAGCAGATGTCTCATTGGGAATCCCATTCATGGGTTTCAAGAAAAGATTGATATGCAGGCAAAGTAAGATGAAGCAAGAAGGGCCACAACAAAGGATGATCAAAGGAGAATCAAGATCAGGTATGTATGCATCAAAGTTTAAAGTCATGTTATCACTTGTATATTATTAAAGTCATGGGTATAGTTCTATAACATGATCAAGCATGAAAGAATCTCTTTCACCAAGAACATGTTGAGAAATTAAGGGCAAGACAAAATTTCAATTTCTCTTAACTATGACAACTACTTGTGATATTATGTCTTTATATTCAGCTTCTTATAGTTAGCATGTGTTATTATCATTAACCAGCTATCAAAAACGAGAAGATCAACAATGCATAAGTACACAAGATATTGGCACCAAGCCAGGGCAAAAACCTCTCTAAACCGTGCGAGGAAAAACCCTTTGAACTCTTTCTTATAGAATATTTATTGATGAATTCCAAGACTATTGACACAAGATTGCCTTCAACATCAAAATGACAAACCCTCCGAAATGTACCCAAGTAAGAAGTTTCCTTCTGCATTGCATAGTAGATCTACAACAAGAGAATGACAATCCGCAATTATGATCTAGGATAGGCTCATATAGCCTTCCCTTTTCTTCGCTCTTCTTGTAGGCTAACCATACATATTATAACCCTTTCATTTGAGCTTGATCTGAGATTCTTTGATGCCAAGATAGTGACTGTTCTAGGGCAGCGAGAACAGAACTATCTACTTCATAAAGTAGACATACGTGCGAGGAATATGAGTGCGAGGAATATGAGGGCTCTTCTAGCCCTTCTATTACTTCGATCTTCTTAGCTATGGATCCTTCCTTCAATCTACTGCTAGATCGAACTTCTAAACCAACAATACATCAATATAGATAGATGCCCTAGCCCAGATCAGAAAGTCGCACGTGTGAATAGACTTGATGAAGAATTCGGATGAGGGAACAGACTTCCTCACTGATTGCGGCTATCTCTTCTTCGTCTCCTTTATCTTGACTTCTGTTCATAAATGCGTAAGAGTGATTGTGTTGTATGGAGGTATCATCGTTGCCTATATATAGGCTTGTCTCCTCATCTTTAAGCTGAATTGATCCCTTGGTTAAGTCGACATCATCAAAGGCTTCTAGAATTGATCGAATACATTATTTGAAGCAGCTTCCTTGTATCAATTCAGTGGGCACATTTCGGTGGTTTTCATTGATGATCTAGAAGGACTTTTTGACTAATAATAATTACATTTTCAAGTGTAACAATCCTTTTACATTACTCAACTTAAGGCTCCTAAATGGGAGCCATTACTAGACCAAGAAACTTCTTGAGCATGAAACCCATGACAAGCAATAATATAAAAATATTCTTGATACAAAAAATTACATCATTGACATTATGAAGACCAAACCTAGTTACACTATTTTCAACAGAACATGCTCGAAGGCATGTACCACAATGCGATGAAGGTCAACAAAAGAATATACTCACATAAGCAGCATAAGATTGCTGACTAAGAAGCAAGAAGAAATGTTGACAAGTCCATAAAGCAAGCAATGAAGGAATGCTCTCACAAGAAGCATTAGATGGTTGACCTATCTATCTAAGGAGAAGCAAATGAAGAAAGAGATCAAGCATGTGAAGAACACCATGATCACCAAGGATCACTATCTAACAAAATTCCTTGATAAGACATCTCCCGAAAGAAGGCAGGACACCTTTGAAGGCCTTGGAGATACAAAAGGTGCAGATAACTGATTCTCCTCTACAGAGATGTTGTGATGAAGAAGTCATTCAACAAAAGAAAAAGCAATGTTGAAGCAATATCAGAATGAAGTCATAATGGGCTACTAGGTCAAAGCATGTAACCTAGAAAGTACTATGAAGCATCCATGAGGAGAGTATTCTGAAGCATGGACAAGATGACAAACCTGATAGTCACTTTCCACGAAGCAATGACATGACAAACCAAGAAGGAAAGTGATTGATGGACGGTGCCCTACCAAGAAAAAGTTCGATCGAAGACTTCATGACATCAAGAAAGGAAGAAGATCAAGCAGCTGAAGGACCCACGAAAAAGAAGCTACTAATGAAGGAAAAAGTCCCCATTTAAGAGGGAGCTCTGACAGGTCTCTAGTCAAGAGGGAGTTTTTGGATCACCCTTGATTACAAAGGAGTGACAATTGTGTTTTCCATTTCATGGGTCATGCACGAGACCAGGACTAACAGCCGTAAGTCTAGATGAAGGCCATGAATGGAAATGTAGACACAAGATAGACACAACATTTTTGTCTTCACTTGGGAAGAAAGAATGGGAGGATTAGGTAATCATCTAGCATCCAATACTCTTTGAGGATGTCTAGGGCATCCAAGACAAGAGTAGGCAAGAGGACTGATATTCTTTGAGAGTTGCGAACCCAAGATAAGAATAGTCCTAGAAGGTCATACTCGGAGAACACCCGGGTGGGTATGTACCTTGAGAGACAATGATGAAGGTGTCTATAAATCATAAGTCTCACCAGCATTGTAGTTGATGGTATCGAAAAGAGATGGAGTTGTTAGTCAAGGCCTTGCATTGTGACAATGCTGATGAATATGATGCTATAAAAAATGGATTGCAAATCTGATTTCTCTTATGTGAATTCTTCAAGATTAAGAATTGCCAAACACCTTGTAATGTTGTATGAATACCTCCCCACTTAAGAGGGAGTGTTGAAGGAATGTAACTAGGCTAGGTCTTCATAAATGTAGTTTTGATATTTGTACTTATTCAAGAAAAAAGAAATTATTTTGTATTATTTGTCAATGAGTTTCTTGCTCATTGAAAATAGGTCAAGCACATTTTGAAGTGCTGCTAGAGAGTCAAAGTCAAAATTTAATTATGATAAGACCCTTTGAGGGCATGGTACATCATGTAAGTCATCATACAAGGTCATGGGAACACCTCCAAGCATGGTAAAATCCTCTCCTAGCACCAACGAAGTCTACAAGCAGCAAAACATTGGGTAAAATTTGGATTATAGTGCAAAACATAAGTCGGCCTTAAAGACAGTCAAGTTGGCCTAAAGAGGAGGGACAGACCTCTATTTATAGAGGCTATCCACTCCTCATTCAACGTGGAAAACAAGCTCTGAAATCCGCAAGTAAGAAGGAGACAAGCAGGACGAAGATTAGGCAAGAAGAAGGGTCTGTTAGGGCAGCGAAGAAAGAAGGAAGGAGAGCGAAGGTGTGGGGCTATTTTGTAGGGTTTCTACAGCCACACGTGCGAAGAGATAACGGACAGTCTGCGACTAGATCAACAGTGAAGTAATAGGGGTATATTCTTCATGGTTTGGGCTAGTAATTAGGCCTATAAAGGCCTCCTACTCCAACGAAGAAGAAGAACTCTCAAGCGAAGTAAGGAAGCAGAAAGTTGAAGTATGAAGCACTGTTTCTAGGGCCAACAGTCACACGTGCGAGGTGCAGCAAGGGTATGAGAGCAGACAGTCCTTTTGTTTGGGTAAGAGATCAAGCCTCCAAAGGCTCACAAGCCTAGTGAAGGAGCCCATCTCTCTAAGGTGAAAAAGACTCTAATTGGAAGACAAAGTACTGGAAGAAGTGCCTGAAGATGTCCCAGAAGTGACAATGCAGAGAGAGTTAGAATTTGACTTATTCTTGGAGGATATCTTAGTCGAGGGTCTAGGGTTTAGCAGTTCTTCAAATAAGAAGCTTCAATAAGAGAAATCTTACAAAGGGTTTTCCTCTCAAGAGTGGAGAGGGTTTTTCCCTAGCAGAGAGCCAAAATTTTGTGTTCTTGTTATTTTGTTTTGGTAGCAGTTTGATGAAGCGCACACACATGCACTAATAAGAAGAATAAGAAGTATATGCTAACTAGAAAAAGGAAAAAGACTTCACAAATTGTTATCAAGTCTCGGAGAATCATCACAACACTACTTTGCCCTAGATTCTCTAACGTAGGGTTTGTATGCCATATACGTACCTTTCCATCAATGAATGCTACCTTGAAGCCTTTGTCTTCAACTGTAAAAATAGACACCAGGTTCATCTTCAAATCAGGCACATACAACACTTCCTGTAGATGTATGGTTTGACCATAATTCAAGTGAAGAGTGACAGTTTCTATCCCTTCACGAGGTAGGTGGCATTATCTCCAAGTATAATCTTTAGATTAGTTTTCTTCTCAACTAAATTTGAGAGGGCCTCCTTGTATCCAGTGAAATGCCTTGAGGCTCCACTATCAATTAACCAATGATCCAAAGTATCTGGAGGAGAGGCAGTAGATAGAGAAAAAATAAGATAAAACTCATCTTGTTTTTCTACAACATTACTTTCATCATACCTGGCATTTCTTGTCCTCTTGGGAGGTCAATTATTTCCTTCTCGAGCAGCGGGAGCATTCCTCTTTCCTTTGTTATTATACCTGTTGTTCCTTGGATTGCCATTGCCTTGGAATTGTTGTTGTTGTTATTGTCATCCCTTGTTTCCTCTTGAGTGCATCTAGCCCATAACTCATCAAAACCAGGTATCATGTCATTGTTAAGAATGGTGGTGGTAAATATATCCCATGGTCTTGAAAGAGCTCCGAGAGAAACAAGAGTGAGCTCCCTGTCAACAATCACTTCTCCAATAGATAGCGGGTCATTCTTGAATTGAGTTATTCTCATGAAGTAGGATTGAATAGACTCCCCCTTGTCCATCTTGATATCCTTCAAGTTGTTCTTAAGAAAGAGAATTTGATGTGCATTGTTCACTTTGCACATCCCAACCAACTTATCATACATTTCCTTAGAAGTTCCCAAATTAGAAATATAGGCAAGCAAATGCTTTTGAATGGAGTCAATCAAAATTTTCTTAGCTTTGACCTCACCTTTTCTATACTTTGTTCTAGCAGTAGCAGGTGCATTTGAAGGAGGCTCCAACACTTTTCCTTGTGCATAGTCCAATACTTCATGTTGTTCCAAAGTCATCTTCCATGCATGATAGTCATATTTGTCTTTGAGCGTGTCCTCAATCTTGAAGTAAGATGTAGAGGCCATGGAGACTTGTCAAATAATCTTTGTCCAACAGATATCTTAGTGATTTCTTTTCTCTCTTGCTTGGGCTTGTCCTCACTTGGGCTCTGATACCATGTTAATTTTAGATAACAATGGTATGTTCTATGCTTGCAACAATTACTTCAATGTCCTTTTATTAGCCCAATGATAATTTTCACTTTAATTTCCAATAGCAATCACATTAACCATTAATTCATATTGACAGTTATTGTAGATAGAAGATAAACAATAAACTGCAGAAGATAAGCTAAGACATGAGAACACGAGAATTTGGCTCAAGCCAGGGAAAAACCCCAATTTGGGGAAACCCCTTAATCAATCCTTCTTATTATCCAATATCAAATGTTCAACATAGAGAGAGACAAAATCCAATAATGTACAATGGTAGATGATCCAATACCACTGCCCTTAGTCAAATAAGTAGCCCAATCAAAATCTGGAATTCTGCTCTCAGTCAACACCAGTCAGATAACCCTAACTAGAGAGTCAACAATGGTCAATGCAGTAGTAAAAGTGTCCTCCTTGAACTTGGTCAAGGTCAAAGCAATTTGGCGTTCCTTGGAGGTCAACAAGCAGCAAAAACATTCAACAAAGGAGAAGCCAGACATGGTCAACCAAAAAGTCAACATTGCAGTCAAAACAGTCAACACATGCTTGTAGTCAATGCAGGTTAACCTGCCCAAAAAATATCAGTGCTTGTGCCAAAATATGTGGCCTGCCCAAACAGAGATTCTCCCAAAAAATCGCAGTCAAACTATCCCTTAAATCCCTCTATCAACGTTGGTCAAAGTCTCCTCGAAACAAAAAGTCAAAGAAAGTCAACGCAGGTCAAATCAGCTCCAAAACTCACACTTGTGGAAGAAGAATAGGATGCCTCAGACTTGTACGACCCAATCAATAAAGGAGAGAGAAGAATATGTTGTGTGAGGAATGTGTTAAATGAGGTTGAAGGTCTCTTCTATTTATATGTGATAGAGGAGAATCAATTTGACTAATGAGACCCCCAGCCGACCTTGACCAATTGCACACGTGTGGGCTGACCTTCAAAATCATATTTCTCCTTGTCCAAATTTAGTGATCCTTAGATCAATTTTGGACCTCTCGAAAAAAGGAATTCAATCCAATAATCATCTTCTGCAAATGAGTTGTCCAAAGTGGAATTTGGCCCTAGTTGCATATTTTAACAATGATGTTATGATGCTATGGGGTGAATTAAATATGTAAATGACGAAATGTAATTATCTAAAGCAAGGAACAATATAGCCCTAAGAAAAATTAACATGGTATCAGAGTTGGGTTGAAGAAAAGTCATTGAGATCACCCCTAAGAAGGCACCTTTGATGGAAGCAAGAGAAGCTGGAGGAGACCTAAAAGAATTCTAGGGTTTGAAGGAAACCCTAAGCAATTTGGTTATTTGGGTTTGATGGATATCATGAGGTTAAAGTTTTGAAGAAACCCTGGGATAAGATAAAGGCTTGAGTTTTGCAGTTTTTAAACCTTAGCATGATCAATGAGAAGTTGTTCTAGCATATTTAAGCATAACCCTAGTTGCGCTAACTTCAATTAGGCTTGGTTACTGATGAAATCGATGGAAATATTGAAGGCAACATTGTTACATGGATAATGGACGATACTGACTCTTGAAGGTTGGTTCAAGAGTGAGATGATCACCTCTCGTCAAAGATAAGTACCCTTTAGATTTATGTAATTTCTTTGTGATACTAGACTTATTGTTTTGATTATTGCTTATACTTCTTGCATGAATATTTGAATATGTGAATACTTCTAACCTCTAGATGAGATGTGAAAAGCAAATCCTTCTTAAGGATCATCTAAGGTGCGGGAAAAGAGAGCTAGTGCAGGAAGAGAAGAACTGGCGTTGGAAAAGGAAAAGAAGTACTTGAGGAAATTTTTTGAAAGTTTTCAAAATTGCATCCGGAAATTACAATATGCAAATATTACAGCTGCCAATGACAAAAAAGTGCTACAAGTTGCAAAGGTATATCAATACTACAAGGTATGTGTGGTACATTGTTTTAGTGTTATGATTTAGCTACAAGATTGGATGGCAAATTAAGACCTAAGGTATGTTGAATATCACCTTCATGAATGACTCATGCATGCATATGAAAGTAAGTTTGATTTCTTGTACATGTGATATATTGGTGCTCTTGATATTTGGCAAGACATGGTGGATTCCCTGATTTTATAAAGTTGGCTAGAAACATTGATTTTGATAACTTGATATTATTATTAATTCTTGTGATAATCATGGTAACCCTAATGATAAAAGTGTGACAATAAAATTGCTACTCTTGTTGATCTTGGTTAGGTTTTGTTAAGCTTAGTAAATCTGACATGTGGTAAAATTAGATGCCCTAACTTGATGGTTGAGCAATGTGATAAAAAAGTGATGTTGTTATTATAATCCTTGAAGTATGAAGATTCATTTGCCCCATTTATGTGACACTAACCTTTGATGAATATTTGATGACATGTCCATATGTGACAATGAAACAATTGATGACGATTTGTTGTGACTATGATGAATATATGTCTTCGAACCTGATATAGTTTGACTCCATGATCTAACAGTTTTGTTGATGCATAGCAGTATTATGATAGACAAGTTGATGCCTTGATTAATGTTTATTGAAGTGGCTTCCCATACAGAGAGAGAAACTCTCCATAAGATCCAAACATTTGCAGATGACACTTGATTGTTGAAGCAAGGTTTCTAAACATGAATAACCATCTGATGTTGTTAAATTAGTTTTGACAAGTTCTTATCTGAGCAGAGAAGGTTACTCCTAGTTCAAGCCCCAACCGTTGGGAGAAAGGCTTAAGAGTGTAGCTATATGCCTCCCAGCCGCACAGAAGAAGGCCTATGGGTGTGGTTGATCCTGTAAGATACAAAAACTGAAATCTTATGCATGAAACCAAGAGTGCATTAGAAGTATGACAAACCTACAGTGATGGGGAGCATGATAGAAAGTTCTATGGACAGAAAATGAACACTAAGATCTACATAATGTTTGACTTGTTGCAGGGATCAAAATGAAGGTTGTTTAATAGCAAGACCTCTCTAGAAAATGTGAAGTGACCTGCTTTTGGAATCTACTCTTACTTATGCTGCAGGGCTAGAAAACCATTGCTAATAGAATCTTGAGGAAAATTTCATAATTGGCATGATTACTATCTTATGCAGAGATCTTTCTGTTGCAAAGAATGTGAATGGCTTAACCCATCTTGTGTTTACAGGGGTTTGCATATCCGAATGTTCTTTGTTCTGATTTGATCATTAGAGCTAGTATGACAATAAAGGATTGCTCCTCAATATGCAATAATTTTGTTCTAGAATCTCACAATGAATGGATGGTAGAAACTTATATGACTTGTCCTTTATGTATGCACTTACATTTAGTGATAGAAATGATTCACATTATGATCATGTGGTTCGTTTGATGAAGTTTGGCCTGATATTGTTTGATAAATGACAATTGTTGTCATGACCATAGACAAGGTTGTAACCCGATACTCGAGAACTTGGATTGAAAAGTTTAACAGTGATATTGGCAGAAACTTTCATAGCTTTGACATTAGTTTTAGGGCTTCATAAGCAGACTTGGTTGATTTGATTGCAGAGTATTGACTTGTTTGAAGCTTGGTATGTTGGTTTGGTCAGTGTTATGTTTGCAAAAAGCATTGCATGGTTTGAAGCAAGCTCCCCAAGCCTGGTATGTCCACATTGACAGCTACCTAGTAAAGCTTGGAAGTCATGTTGATCCGAACCTCTACTTCAAAGTGGTCCAAGGTATGCCTTTGATTTTGGTTTTATATGTTGACGATCTATTCTTGATAGGTAATGAGCCTTTGATGATCAAAGTAAGAGGGAGTTGGCCTCGAAGTTCGAGATAAAGGATCTTGGCATGATGCATTACTTTCTGGGATTAGAAGTTTGGCAAAGACCTGGCGAAGTCTTCATTTCTCAAGGAAAATATGACATGAAGCTATTGGAGAGATTTGCAAAGACGAAATGCAAATCCTTGGACACCCCAATGGAATTGAATTATGTAGAGATATTGTTGGACCTAACTTGGCAGACTCCTCTGAGCACCGATAGTTGATTGAGGCATTGATGTTCCTTGAGAATACCCATTTGGATATATGCTTTGTAGTACAATTTGAAATAATCTACACTGGACAATCAATCTTGGTCTAAGATATACTATAGGAGATGTACGATTGCATGGATACAATAATGTTGACTGAGCTAGATATGTTATTGCTAAAAAAGAGCACATTCGGGCGTTGCTTTAGTTTGGGATCTGCCATGACATCTTGGATGAGCAAGAAATAGAAGTTCGTAGCTTCAAGCATGGTCGAGGTTGAGTTCATTGTTGCTAACATTGCTATCTGCGAGACAATTTGGTTAAGGAAGCTCTTTAGAGGGTTATTTGAGCAAGTTCTGGATAAGGCAGTGATATATTGCGACAGCAAGAGGTGGATCCGATTGGGAAAGAATCCCGTATATATAGTTGGGATAGAGATATCTTCATAGATTGAGACAGTGTTGTTGTATGAGACAAGCTTAGGCTTTTGGTTGCTGCCTCCATGAGATGAAAGATGAAAAAGGTATCCTTTTATGACATGTATTTTCTCTAACACAATATTTGATTTGATTATCTGTACAAACAGCAAAACAGAGGATTGTTGCTCGAAAGAATTGCATAAAGCAATATGGTAAAACCCTTCTATGAATTATTTGAGTTGGTACCAAATATGAGCACGTTGATATGTTTTTGATCTACAAAGAGAAACATGGATTGATGGATGTGACCCTCCTGAGTAAGGATTCAAGCTAATCAAGGACATTGAGCTAGCTCTTCCTCCCTGTTTGAGCTCCCAGGGTAAGGAATTGAGAGGAAGAGATCCTAGGGCTGAGGGATCTCTGGACAATAAGGTATTGCCCCTATCTGTCACCCATAAGGTGGAAGACATATGCTCCCCTACCTTGGTCTAGCAAAGTATACCCCAGTTGGCATCAAACCCACAAGTCGGGCGTGTTGGGATTGTCACTCCCCATCTGGCCAATGGGTTGAGAAGGCTTGGGGGTGTGTGATCCTTACCTATGGTAAGTCGGGTATCTCACCCAAGCTCGATTATGTTGCAGGTGTTCTACCACATGACTCTTAAGAGTCAATGTTGGAAGATCACTAGGAAATAGGATGGATGAGATATCATATCTTGCGTATTACTCGACATAGGGTGGAAGATGTATGCTCCCCTATGAGATGACTTGGGGTGACAGTGTCCCATAGGACCTCCCCCACTACCATAAACATGAGATGAGAATGTCCCATAGGACCTTCCTCATTGTCAGTGGATTATGGGTTGAGATGGGCTCCCCGATGTGGTTCCAAGTTGAGCAGGGCTCCCTAATGTTGTTCCAGATTGAGCTAAGCTCTCCGATGTTATTAAGGGTGGTAGCTTGGGCTCCCCTCAGATGTCAAATTCTTCTTCTTTTCGATTCGAGAGTGTTCAGCATATGAGCAGAAGACAAGAAGAGATAAGCAGAGATAAGCAGGGATGAGCAGATATGAGCAAGGATGAGCAAATATGAGCAAAGATGAGCAACGATATGTAGTGACGACATTTGTTGACGAGATACATGGATGGGACATATGTTGCAATCGGTAATTTCTCCCTAGATGAGAGAGAGTATTAATTTTGGCAGTTTGGGGACAAATTCCCTCCTTTGGACAATCTTCCTCATCAAGGGAGACCCCTACTAGCCCTTCGAAGAATTTAATTTGGTTAAGGAAAAATATATTTTAATATGGTAACCCACATATGCACAAAAAGGGCAGGTTGGCCCAAAAGAGAAATCAGACACCCTTGGATGGCTATAAATACAAGTCAAGTGATCCTCATTTGGTGATAATGATCAAGCATTTTTTTCTTCTCTCTTCTTCGGTTTGGCTCGAGCAGGTCTGAATTTGGTTCGTGGTAAATTGGTTTGCACATGTCTGAAATTGCAGGGTCTGAAGGTGGCACAGTGATTATGGATTTTGGTTCGCAACCGTAGGGTTCCCACAAGAAAATTTCTGTTGCAACCGCACGCATGTCATCCTCTGCGTGTGGCCGGAAAGTTTCAGCCGCATGCATATCTCTCTCTCCATGTAGCTGGGATCTAGGTTTTCATATGATATTTTCGGTTGTAGCTGCACGCACAGAAGTCTCTTAGTGCAGTTGGAATGCTTCAACTGCATGTGGTGTCACTTGCTTCGTGCAGTTGGAACTTAGGATTTCATTTTACAGTTGACTGCAGATGTTGACAATTGACAGCAGGCTTTTGAATCATGATTTTGATTAGTATTGTTGTTGGGTTCATCTCTGGGATATTGCTTGGTTGGTTTTACTGTATACTCTTATGAATGAAGAAATGGATCATTGTACTCTCTTTGTTGAAACATTCAATGACAATCTAATAAGAAGAATAATTTGAAAGGGTTTTCCCCCTTGTGGGGTTTTGCCCTAGTCTCCAACTAATTCTGGTGTCTCTATGTGAATGTTTTTCTTCTATTGTTTCTTTATGTTTTGTTGCATTGATGATTATATTGTTCTTTCTTTATAATTACATATGTTGTTAATGATGTTATGATGTTGTGGGGTGAATTAAATATGTAAATGATGAAATGCAATTATCTAAAGCAAAGAACAATATAGCCCTAAGAAAAATTAACATGCCTTAGATATGGTGCCACCTATTTCACAGAAAATGCTAGGGTTATCGCAGAATTCATGCCACTGATCTTTGTAATGATTTCCTCCAAGTGCCAACAGAATGTGATCTTTTGGCCTCCCATTCATTTTCAAACCTCGCTCTAATACCAGGTTGGAGAAATGGGAGGTTTACAAGTTAAATTCAGTTTCTCCTTGATAATTACTTGTGAATTTGTTGGCATTATCTTATTATGTTTTTCTTCTTTCATCAAGCAATTACCAAATGTAAAAACATGAAGATCACAAGAACACAGAGAACACAAGATATAGGCTCCAAGCCAGGGAAAACCCCTCCAAGGGGAAAACCCAGAAAAATTCTCTTCTTATAGAATCAAATCAAAAATGAGATATCCAAGACCCGTGACCACAGAAAACTTCAACCTCTAGATGCCAAGTCAAACTCTCCTTTCTACACAACAAATCCATCATCAAGAGACCAACAACAAGAGATGTACCAAGGCAAAATTGCCACAAATTCCAGCTCAAGAGGAACAAAATTACAGCACTCGGGAAGAATGATGCGGTCGAGTATGGCACCAGAAAGTGTTTTTTTTAATGTAGTTTATTGTACCAATTTTTTTACATGATTTGTTTTGAGGCAAAGTAGCCGCGAAAGGTATGGGCTTAGATATCGACTCAGGTGCCACTTGGTTGGCCGCTCACTCAACCCGACGAAGAATGGCCACGCACATGAACGCGATTCATATGCTTAAATTTTATCCATGAACTTCTCAGGCAAATGAGATTTTCCTTCATGGGCACATTGAATAGTGTGAATTCTCTTATAATACGTGGCTATTGTTGGTGGCTATGGGTCTTGAATGATGTGGCGTCGGTAACCCTGGGCAACGAATAGCGATTAATTCCTTTTATATGAGTGTTGCCAATTCGAGCTAACCAACCCACACTCCTGGTGCTACCCACTCCCACGACAGCATCCATGCTCCTGGCTATATCTCGGCCCACTTCAAACCTGAGTTTAACCGTTGAGTGCTATTGATGTGCTCAGGTTCGTGCGGCCCCAATTAATTCCATTTCAAGTAAAGCCGCAAACCCAACGATGTGCACAATGAATGCTCTTCTCCACTCGACGTTCCATGGCATTCCATGTGTGAGCTCTCTCGGCGCTTGCATTGGTTATTTTGATCATATATATGTTCGCTGGCAGAGGTATTGACAGCAGATGTCAAGATGGCAGTTGAAGGAAATAAGGCACGAGGAAATGGATGATGAAGATGATAGCATGCCTATGTTGGTCTAGGAATTGAAGGTACCAGCAGAATGCAGTGGTTCAAAATAAATTCTACATATATTGGACCTAATGAAAGTGGCATGGAAGCCATAAGTACATCAAAAGTTGCAAAGGCATTTCGTATTCCACTTGGGGTTGTTGGCCATTATCTAGCAGCAAAGTACACTCCCGTGGCTTCAGATGGTGAAAGTGGTGAAGTGGCATTTGTCATTTCTGACAAGCAAGTGGAAACATTACCACCAAGTTTGAACTTTCTTTCTATTACTAGTGATTTGACTGAAGGGGAAATGTTGACAGCCTCTTATGGTTACATTGGAGGTCATGAAGGGAATAGTGATTACAATTGGTATCTGCATGAGTATGAGAATGACCTAGGTACTTTCATACCTGAAGCAAAAGGACATCTCTAGTATCAATAACAAAAGGCGTTACCCATAAATATGTATCTTTCAATTGCATAGCAATTCGGGATGATGGTGTCACTGGGGAAGGACGAACTACCATTAGCCATGACCGTGTCCGACTAAGTTCTCCCAGGATACTATCCTTGAAGATACTAGGAGAATCAGTTGAAGGAGCAGAGTTACAGGCAGAGAAGAAATACTGGGGAGATGATGAGAGGTCATCAAAGCTACAATGGCAGCAGAGGTTCAACGAAGATGCAAGGGAAGCGGAAGATCTGAAGGTCGCGTGTTTCAAGAATTGCCAACTCAAAACCGATGGTATAAAATATACTCTTTCAAGGCGGTTAGACAAAAACACAGGAGTCACATGTAATCCTCCCAAGCCCTCAGGAGGGGAATTCCCACCCTCTGATCAGGTTGATCTTCTCCACAGTGAACACAGGGTTGAAATACAGCCGTAAGAAAAAAATTGTAACATACATGCGAAGTGGAAACAAAACAGAACCAAAAAGCGAGGAAAACACGAATTATATATAATGGGGAAGACAATATGGTAAAATATTTATAAAATTTTACAAGTGTTTTCATGAGCGGTGGAGGTAATACAAACCCAGAAAATCACAAAATAAGTAAAGAGAAACCTGTCAGGTCTAGTAGAGTTTAAGCTCTGATACCATAATGTGAAAGAAAGAAAGAAAATTATTTTAACATCCATGAGGCTAACGATAACGTATGGGACAGATTGCTTCTTCATCTGCTTGATGTATTTGACCCTTTTTCTGTGAAGCCTCACAATAAATGCTCCCAGCTTCTTGACAAAGCCCTCGCTAAATAGATTATCCCAAGAGCTAGCTGCCAGCATATCTGCATAACTTTCCCTGTTGTCTTTGATGGCCTCCCATTCTAAAATGAAATGCTTTTCTGTTTCCACTTTTTCGGAAGAACAAAAAATGCATACTCTTTCCTCCCACACTTCTTTTGGCCTTTTCCAACACCCTGTTTCGCAACGGATTTGATGAGAATTAGTCCTTAATTGAGCAATAAGAATTTTGGCTCTCCAAGAGATATTGGCCTCTATGTATGCTTTTGGTTGATGACTATGAGTGGGATTAAACACTTCAATATAGTACTTTTTCTTTCTTCCAGCTCCTTATCCCAAGTACGCTTGTGGAACTTATCCATAGCAAAAGCTTTTATCTCTCTGTTGTTTATGGGACACGTGTTCAAGCATATACCCCATTTACCAAACCATTTGTTATTTTGTTGCATCCAAGTCTTTTTTCTGTTGCACAATATGTCATTAAAGACAACCTTAGGCCATCTACCCTCTTCCATCTGCTCAATTTTTTTAAATACCTTATAACTCGCACCATAGCAATTGCTTCAATAGGAGCAGCCCCCGTTTCAGTTAACAAGATAGCATAAGGAACTGCACTTTTAATCTTGAATTTGTTTGTAATCAAATGCTTATGAATTTACTCAATTTGTTTCCACTGCATGTCGGATGTACTGTTGGCCCATAGTTCACAACCATAGAGAATCACCAGAATCACTAGAAGCCCAAAAAGAGTTTGAGTGATTTTCTAGTCCCATAACTCTACCTCTCTACACCTATTTTGAAAGGCATAAAATGCTTTCCAACCCCCCAAAGTTATTTTCTTTCTACAACCATCCCAAAGATTTTTGTTGAAGTTAATTCTGAGATATTTGTAATCCGCAACTTCTTCCAAAATGTTGCCTTCAAAGTAGAACTTATGCTGGTTATATTTTCTTTTTTTAGAGAAAACCACTACTTTTGTTTTGCTGATATTTGTGAAAATTCCTAGACTCAAGAAACCTCTACTGCAGTAAAGCTGAATTTACTTCTCCTAGTTGATTTTAATATACATTATCAAGTTATTTTCTGAAAAATACTAAAGTAAATTACTTCTGCAGCCTACACCAATTTAATTTGATTGCATGAAACAAGAAACTGAGCAAAGAACAAGATACATAGGACACCGTTATTTTTGGACAAAATAGTCCCCAGAAAAACCCAATGTGGGAAAACCAGTGCAACAGCTCTGAGGGTTTTATAATATGAAGCAGTAGTTCTGAATAGAATGTTGGATGCCCTCCCGACAATCCAGTTACAAAGAAAAATATAATGGCAGAAAACTGAGTGAGATTACCTCACTTCACCCGGCAGTTTCTAGTTGATCCGACACCAGAACTGGCAAACCCCGGACTATCTTTGCATTGGTCCTACGTGGGTCCTGCATCAGCCTCAGAGGCTCTGCGCCAGCCCTGCGCTATCTCTTCTGCCTCTTGGAGCTTCTGCAGCAACCTCTCCCGATTGTTCTGGCAACTCCCCAACAGTTCCAGATTTCTGTGTGAAGGCAGCTTCCCTTCTGCGCTAGCCCTCCTGGCTCTGCGTCAAGCCTGCGTGGGCCCAGATTGGCCCAACCTCTCCCGACTGTTCTGGCAACTCCCCAACAGTTCCGGATTTATGCATAAAGGCAGCTTCCCTTCTGCGCTAGCCCTCTTGGCTCTGCGTCAAGCCTGCGTGGGCCCAAATTGGCCCAGCGTCACTCCCTTTAGGTGTTTTGTTGCCCCCACTGGTGGCTCTCCACCTCTCTACCCAGTATTCTAGAACTATCCCTGCCCCTCTGCTGCAAAATGATAACTTAGTTCGAATTTCTCAGCTTCCAAGCCCCAGAAATTTCAAACTCTAGATCAATTCGTTCTCTCGGTGTGTTCCTGAATGAATCCCAAGCCTCCTTCTTATATTTTTCTCATTGAGACTTCAACAACTGAGATTAAGTCACTAATCAACGGCTAAGATTAAAAACTTGACTTGATCTGCTTTCTAGAACATTCTCACCCATATTTTGATTAATACCCATTAATACTTTAATTTTCCTAAGTTTAGACTTAGGAACACCATTAAAAATATTAATTATTTTAATAAAATACAATCCGCGTGGAATTAAACCAAATGGTTTCTGGGTTCTTTAGAACTCATGTGCCTTAGCCT